>QDEB01106349.1:0-19169 GCA_004193795.1 Asbolus verrucosus | reverse complement strand
TTGTTCTTTAGATTTCAGTCTGGTAATAAATAAGGGGAGTTCTTGGGGCACACATTTGGCAAGACAGATGTGCCATTGGAAAAGAGAAACGAAAATGGAAGAAGATATAATCTGCAGTCACTTAAATGTCCTGTCGTGTATTTATGTATCCGCTAGCGAGAACACTTGGTGGAATAATGTAGAAACTCACGGCGCAGGTCTCGCAGACGTTTCTTTTTATGGTAACGAGAGAGATGAGACATGGAATGGGCGATGAAGTCAGAGTTTCCAAGTAATGTGCCATTAAGATGAACATGACTGAAACGACTTCCAGTGTGTTAATGTTGTGGTGTTATCAAATAAAGAAATTTTTAGACTCAGAGAGATCAAAAAATTGTTAAAAATCAATTCGTTACCGATAGGCGATTTTCTTATGAAATATTTTACCGCCCGTTATTAATAAATAATTCCTAGACAGTGATGGTTGCACTGTTCTTCGCAACAATGTGGTCGTTGCTACAGGAGAACTCATAGGTAACGTCTACATCATGAATATGCGTGTTCACGCTCCAGAGACACCAGCAGAGGTCAACATTTCAACTTCAGAAGAAATTCCACAAGGATGGCACGAGCGACTCGGTCACCAGGACAAACGTCACGTGCGTGAGGTTCTTTCTCGTTATGGAATTGCAGTAAAAAGTTCAGATACAACTTGTTTTTGTGATGGCTGTGTTTTGAGGAAGTCACATCGCAAACCCTTTCACGCACGACCAGATCGTCCACAAGTTGTCGGGGAATTGATTAATGCCGGTGTAAACGGGCCGATGTCAATGAATTCGATAAATGGCTTTCGTTATTATGTAGTTTTTAAAGACGATTATTCGCGTTTTATTCGCATTTTCTTTATGAAACAAAAATCGGAAGTTGCTGATAACTTAAAGGCATTTTTGAATGAGCGTGATACTGCTGGCCACAAAGTTAAAGTTTTTCGGTCTGGTGGCGGCGGTGAATTTAACTGTGAAGCGCTCTTAGCAATACTTTCGGGCAAGACTCTATTAGAACTCTAGTGTGGCAAAGCGTTCGACCGTTTCGACTACCTGCGTATTTTTGGTTCAGAATGTTACGTAAACATTCCAAAGAAATTTCGTTCAAAATTTGATGACAAAGCGGTTCTTGGTCGTTTCATTGGATACGTAAACGAAAAAGATGGTTATAAAGTATGGGTTCCATCGAAGAATCGCGTCATGATATCACACAACGTTGATTTTCGTCCAGAGAAATTGTGCACAAAAGATAGTTATGTTGAATAAACATTTTGATCAAAAGTGTGAACAACAACAACCAACAGGCTTATTAGATTCGGATGAAAGCGAGAACGAGCTTGATCGAGAGCCCGATAACGATCAACCTTTGCATTTTAGTCGTCCTATGCGTGAAATTCGTCAACTTGCAAAATTTGTTGATTACGATGTCGGATATCAGGCTCATCGGTCACAGGTAAATAGTGCATCAGCTCGTCTTGCAGAAGCTATTCACGAAGAACTCGCGTTCACTAATTATAACGATGCAATGAAAAGTCACAACTCGGATAAATGGGCGAATGCTATGCAAGAAGAGATGAATGCATTTCAAGAAACAAAAACTTGGGATTTAGTTACGCTACCAAAAGGAAAACGCGTTTTAGATAATCGTTGGGTTCTTCGTATGAAATATAAGCCTGATGGTTCAGTCGATCGTTATCGAGCTCGTCTGGTCGTTCGTGGCGTATTTCAGCGTGCTGGAATTGACTATGACGAGACTTTCAGTCCGGGAGCTCGCTATGACTCAATTCGGGCATTAATTGCTATTGCAGCAAAAGAGAATTTAGTATTGAGTCAGTTTGATGTAAGAACTGCGTTTTTATACGGTGATATTGATTCAGAAATTTATATGACTCAACCGGAAGGTTTCGACGATGGGTCAGGTCGAGTATGTCGTCTTCGAAAATCATTGTATTAATTCATCATTAATCATTGGAATAATAAGTTTCATCAGTTTACGATAGAGAAATCAGATCCGTGTATTTACATTCGGCATCGCGGTTCAGAAAAATTGGTAGTTGCAATTTACGTCGACGAAGGGCTCATCGCGGGTTCAACTCGGGAAATAGTTAACTTGTTTTTAGAATTGTTGAAAACTGAGTTCAAAATAACGATAGGTTCATTGATTCGTTTCTAGGTATGCGGATTGAACAGTGCAAGTCTGGTTTGTTTGTTTCTCAGCAAACGTATACTGAGAAAATTTTGAAACGTTTCGATATGGAGAATTCAAAACCGGTGAAGACCCCTGCTGGAAATGAACAGCTAGATCAGACAAGCGCTGTCAATCTCGATAGCCGTAGGCTCGTTAATGTATTTAGCGTGTGCTACTCGCCCCGATATCGCATTTGCGGTTTCAAAAGTCGCTAGATCGATGGCAGCTCCGACCGTATTCGACTGGATTTCTGTTAAACGCATATTTCGATATTTACGTGGAACTACTAATTTTGGTTTATTATATACTCCAAAGAGCGACCAGCTCTGTGTTTACGCCGATGCGGATTTTGCTGGTGATACCAAAACTCGTCGTTCAACTAATGGATTTGTATCAATGATTAGAGGCACTGCTGTCTCATGGACCTCACAGCTACAGAAATCAGTTGCGTTATCCACCACCGAGGGGGAATTTGTCGCGGCTAGTGAAGGTACAAGAGAATTGATTTGGCTTAAAAGACTGTTAAACGAGATTTATGATACGAAAGTCGAAGCACTTATATTGTATGTTGATAATGCAAGTGCCATCAAATTGGCGAAAAATTGTGACTTACCTCTAGATGTAGAAGATATCGTCCAAGAAACAAAAAGAGACTGCAATCTACAGAAGATTAGCGAATTTGTTAAATATGGTTGGCCGCAACAAATAAAAGATGAAAACATCTCAGCTTATTTTCGAAGACGTCACGAACTAGGTATAGAAGATGAGTGCTTGACGTGGGGAAATCGATTAATCATACCTCGTAAACTACGTCCAAGGGTTCTCGATATTCTTCATGATCAACACCCAGGCATAGTAAAAATGAAACTTTTAGCCAGAAGCGAAGTTTGGTGGCCGAACATCGATCAAGATATAGAAGATACTGTCAGTAAATGTGAAGTTTGTCAAACTCTTGTCCCTAAAGCAAAAGAAGTTTTTTTAACACCGTGGTCGCAAGCTGACAGAAACTGGAAACGAATACATGCAGATTTCTTCCATTTACAGGGAAAATACTTTCTCCTTGTAACAGATACTAGTACTAAATGGTTAGAAGTCTTTGTAATGAAATCCGGTACGAATGCTGATCGAACCATCAATAAACTGAGGGAAGTATTCGCTAGATTTGGACTACCAGAAGTGTTAGTAACCGACAGTGGACCGCCATTTAATAGTCAGACTATTTAATAGACTATTCTAAACGCAAAATAGAAAAATAACATTAAATTTGAAAATGAAAGTTGCAAAAAAAAATCCGTCGAATAAGTTGGCAACATTGGAACACGTGAAAAAGTGAGGTTAAGTGGTGTAAATTTAGGATAAAGGAACAAATACGATGTTGGGGGTTGAAGTTATCGTGGAGGATTTAAAAAACCACCCAAGTTGTCCACATGGCCCCACGATTTTATTCGCGCGGACGGTGAACGGAGTCAAGCGTAATTTCTTTGCATGTTCAGCTTGCAGGGATCGGAAGCTTTGTTCCTTTTTCGTCTACGAAGATGAAAGAAGCAAACACAAAACCCAAACGTGGGATGAAGAGAGGAGGAAGCTTTTGAAAAGAATCAATCACAGGAAATTGTTTCTGACCTTAAATCAGGTTTGTATAATTTTTTTTTTTAATTTCACCACCAATTTGGGGATTGCAGATGAAACAGTTATCACCAGAAGATAGAGGCTATTGCCACACATGTTCTGGTTTCCAATTAAGAAAATTTTGGGATAAACACATGGAGCATCAATTTGTTAAAAACGTGACTGACTATCAGTGCAGTCATCCAAGCGAGTTTCTGCCACCTCTTGAAGATGCGAAGAAGGAAGCTCAGTTTTTATTCGCGAAATCATCAGTGGACGCCATAATTAACATTTTCAACCATTTAAATTACAAAAAAATCGTAAGCATGGGTACGCCACGGATTCACGAATTTGTTACAAATAACTGCCCGCAAATGGACAGCTTGTTGTTGGATTTCGACGACCGCTACCACAATTTTTACGGCCCCCTGGAATTCTGCTGGTACAACAGTTTCAACGACCACTTCTTCTTCCCTGAATCCGAAGAGGTATTTTCGGATTTTTTAACTAGCAGGTTGGTCTTTGTGAATCACGTGACGAATCCAGTGCTTTAATTAGACAATTTTAGCAACGACATCGCGCTGATCTTAGACCCGCCCTTCGGCGGTCGCGTTGAACCTCTTGCGCACACCATCCACACGATCAGCGAAAAGTATCGAAAATTAAACAACACACAAGCCGAACTTCCAGTTTTTTGGGTGTTTCCCTATTTCATGGAGCCCCAAATTTTGAACAGCCTCCCTGATTTCGCGATGTTGGATTATAAAGTGGACTATGACAACCATCCTTTGTTTCAAGACGGCATCAAAGCTCGAAAATTCGGATCGCCTGTACGCATTTTTACGAACGTGAACCCGAGGTGAGGCGATTAATTGCAACATCGGTTATAACCGGTTTCGGTTACAGGAAAATAATTCTCCCTGCGAAAGAGGGTTATAAGTTTTGCAACAAATGCGAGAAATGGGTCTCAGAAGAGAACAGACACTGCAAAGAGTGTCAAAGTTGTACCTCTAAGGATGGCAGGACTTACGTGCATTGTTTTAAATGTCAGCGCTGTGTCAAACCCAGTTGGCAACACTGTCAAGTCTGTGAAAGGTGTGCCCAGCCTGACCACAAATGTGGACAGTTGAAATTTGCTCAGGTAAGTAGATTATTATGCAATTATTTCAATTTTTTTGACGTTTATTTCAAAGGACTGTTTCCATTGTAAAAAATCGGGACACAAAAAACGGGATTGTCCGCAAATCGATCGGAAAAGAAAATTAAAAAGAGGAACGCATAAATCAAAGAAAAAACTTAAACTAAATTAACATTAATAAAACAAATCAAGTGTCCATTGAGTTAATTTCATTTTTGACAAGCTCAGCCGCTTCCTCCATCTCCAGGCCTTCCAGAATATACACGAAATTGTCCAAAGTGGCGTCTTCGTCGTCGTCGAACCACAACTGCAGCATGTTTTTCGCTTGGTCGATCTCTTTTGTGTTTTCTTGTGTGAAATATTGAATTTCGTCGGGTTTGAAACCCAGCTTGCTCGCCAATTTCTTCCAGCTGGGTCCGATTTTTTCGCTGAACAACTGCAGCTGGCTGGGGGTTATTTTGTGCTCGATTCTCGTGTTTTTATCGTCCATGAATTCCTCGGCTTCTGACGGTTTCATGTCTTCCGTCCCTTCATCCACTTGGGTGTCTTTAAACAGATTCTCTTCTTCGGCATCAGCTTGCTGCGATTCTTGAGAACTCTCTTGGGTTCTGCCTGGCTTATCGTGGGCGATTTTCTTCACCATCATCTCCAAATAGGACGACAAAGGGTTCATAATCACCGTGCTGTACGTGAAGAAATGGGGGCTGCGTTTCGCCAACAATCTCAAGGCCCTCCAACCGTAATTTCCGTCTTTCAACAAATTATCTTCGTCTTTGATCGAAGTGGACGATTCCATCTGGGCGATGGCGTCGGAGAAGTAATCTTCCAAAGTGGGGAGGAAGTCTCGATCTCTGCCTTTGCAAGCCTCCAGATTGTCGGGGCACAAATTCCACAATTTGGTCAATTCCAAGCTGCCCATGTAATACCTCCCTTGACTGGAGGCTTCTTTGATCATGTCCCCCAGAAGGGGGCGCTCTTCGCTTTTGCGCTTTTCAGGACTTTCCAGCGAAATCACAGATTTTTTCAGCTCGGGACACCCGTCGTTCTTCCAGGCGTTCCAATATTCCTCGCGACTGAGAATATTGGAGGCGATTTCAGCAAATCTTTTGCCGTCAGGGGGCGTTTCGCGCAATAAGTTGTACACCTTATCTGTGCTGGCTTGAACCCATTCCTTTTGGTCGGTTTTGAGCTCGAAACTATCTCTGGGAGGTGAAAAAGATTAAGACTATGTCAGTTTTTTAACTTGAGACTTACGATTTAAACTTGACAGACGATGATAAATATTGAAACAGGATTAAGAACTGCAAGAGAACCGCTCTTCGGAAATTAACATCATAAAGTTGCAAATCCAGCAACTTTTGACTGGTAAGGTACTTTGAAAAATACATTTTATTTTTGATTTCGTCGCAATAATTCCCGTTGTTTTCTATATGTTCGAGTTTCAAGCCATGGAAAGTGTTCAAGACGCTGGTTGCATACTGGAAACAAAATATTGTGGTAAGTCTAATAATGACAGTCAAAGAAGCTTTTATAATACCGTGCAAAACAATTTCCACTGCACTTTACTGTACAGTTGGTTGGGATTTCTGAAGAAGTCTTGCAGCGACCAAAACTTACAATAAAACGTAAAATCGATCACAGTGTTCTTCTTGTCACCCCCCTCAATGTCTCCCACGTTATCATGACTTGAATCTGTCCCATATTCAGTGGTATTTTCCAAATTAAACTCGCTAACAATATTAAGACCCGATCGTTCGGAAAACGGGAAAAATTTCGCCAGGAACAGCAGAATTCGGCCACAAAACACCGTCGCGGTGGATCTGGATAAGCGCCTCAACAAGTCGTTGCACAATCTCAATAGATTATTTTTACAACAACTGAAAAACAAGTTCTCTTTCCACACTTCCACGTTATTTTCCACATAGAGAAACATTTCCTGACACACGTCTAAAGTTAAGGCGTCGAAAATGTCGGAGAGCAGCACCACGGGCATCGTCGGATTGCTCAGTTCTTTCCGACAGGACAAGACGCTGAAATCGACGAACTCGCGGAGAACTGAGACGTCAACTTCTTGTTCGAGCAATTCAAGGAGGATGTCGCGAAAAGCCTGGTCTAGAGGCGCTTTCAGGTCCAAAGCGGTCTTGGTGAAGAGTCGCACCTTGTTCTCGATCATCTCTGCGCTTCTACTCTTGAAAGATTTGCGTAAAACGTCCTAAATGAGAGTGGTTCAGATGCGAGTTAAATTTGAGGTTAAGTTATTCCATTACCTGATATTCGATCCGAAGCGACTCGAATTTGCCACCCATGGCTAATTTATGTTTTAATCACACACCAAGATTCAATTTTGACTAATTATGGAGATGTACCATCTAAAATTAGGTGAAGCAAAACATTTTCTTAACCTGAAATCAAGTGACACTTGTCAAAAATTTTTGACAGTTTTTATAAAAATGATAAAATGAATCTTTTAATCTCTTTTAACAGGTTTTATTTCTTGAAAAAATACATTTTTTTATTATTTTTTTTTTTAATCTTTAAAACTTTATATAGTCTACATACACTTGTTTAAATTTTAATTTCTAATGATCACGTACTGCTATTAATGACGTAACGGTAAGATGACGTTTAAAAAACATAACCTTAATTTTATTTTAGGTTATTTCACTATTTATGCCATTTAAACAAAATAATTTGACTCCTTCGAAGACAGCACGCATCCAAATTCCTACCGCATGGGCACCTGCGTCGGCGTATTTATAAAATGAGAGTCGCGTTTGTTGCGCCGCTTCTTCAGCTTGAGTAATTCCGAGTCCATAACACTCGATAAAATGCGAGTCCTTTTCCATTTCTTTATTAACCATGACTTCACAGGCTTTGATCGGATGGTACATGGTTTTCAGCTGCATCTCGTCGTTGCAGTTCCTAAAAAAAGTTATTATTTTATTATAACACGAGATTCACCAGCTGATCTCACTCTTTTATCGCCTCTGTTGCAGCTGTCAGAGCTTTCGCCCAAGTGCTCGGCGTGATGGGCTCGCTGCTAGCCGCTTCCCCAAAAACATTGGCAGCGCTCTCGAACAGAATTCCATAAATGGAACCCATAGTTCCTCCGATAGCCGTTTCTGCTATCACGCTCAGTTTCTTCAGGAAGGCGTACGGACAATGTATCGGCAATCTCCTGTTGTTGAGTCGGTTGTTGACATGCTGCGCCACCTTTTTGAGGCGCGTCCCCACGTTACCTTCGCTCTTTTCAGCGTCGATAATGTTGAGTTGCTTCTCGCACGAGATCAAAGCGTCGCAAGCGAACTGTACGGATCGAACTAAAACGTTTGATTGGTCTTCGGACAACTTGGGCCCTTTCATGAGGACGCGTTGCTTGCCTTGGTTGGTCAAAAGGCCCGGGATTTCGTTTCTGGCAGTCACCTCTGGCAGGAATTGCAAGACGCGTTGCCAACCTTGAAAAGGCAGTTGTAAAAATAGCACAGTCGGTAGGATCGCTACATACCTGGTGCTTCGCACGGAGCGTCCAAGTAATCGATTATTTTGCTATCATATATTTTCATGACGGTCAACGAGGCGCTGCCGGGGGCTGTCGCCACGAAGTTTCCGAGGTACATCCGGACTATGCACACTCCCAACTGTCTCAGTCTGTTGAGCACTTGCTTGACCAAAACTAATTCATCCAACCGTTCCATGCTTTTTGAAGTGTTGATTAAGGCGACCATAGGGATCGAGGGGTGCAGGCCAATTTTTGATTGGAACTTTTTATCGATGACATGGCGAACGTTAGTGTCGAAATCCGTACTTAAACAGATGCTTTTATGCCGTCTGGGCCCCGTTTCTTCATCGAGATAATTCAAAGGTACAGTGATTATCGATTCAATAATGTCTTTGTAACACTGCCAAATATCATTGTAGAAAGCTCCGCTTTCAGCCATGGCTCCCAGTATTTTCGTTAACATAATAAACCCGCACGAGTTGCGTTTTTTCGTTGCGTTATTAGTTTCACTGTCGTGAATTGGCAACAGTTTGACTCTGGTTTGACAGTTCGCGTTGGCTCTTTCCACCGCTAGACCGAAATTGAACAGTTCGGAGTTTGCCTGCGCTATCACTAGGATGCCACAATTTTCGCCTTCATTCAACTCTTTGATAGTGCGCAATATTTGACGCGAGCTAGGGGCTGCTTCCTCTCCTGTAAAATTTGAATTAGAATCGTTCATGTTGTGGAGACCCCCTCACCTAGAATGGCCGCCGTCAGCATGCCTTTACCCACAAGAGTGGCATGGCTCAAGTCCCTCCCTGCAACGCCTCCAGACAGGAGCCGGACAGTGGTTAAATCCTTGTAGCCCCTTCGAACGATCACGAGTCCGTAATCCAGCAAAACTGTGCCTTGATTGAGGGCTGTCAGCCCCAAAAGGGAATCTCTGAGAGGTGTCGGTTCCTCATTTATCAAATTTCGCTTCGAATCATTCGGAAAGTCCATTTAATTTTGGAATTTTGAAAGTGGTAACCTAAAATGTCAAAAACAAAACGACTGGTGGCGCCACCATTTGTTTGTGTTTATGTTGGTAGTGGCGATTTTTTGGAAACATAACCTATAAAAAAATTGGCGCCGATTAATCAACCGATTTTAGCAAATAATCGAATAAAGTCATGTGGGATGCAAGTTTTGGTAAACATTATAATCGCAAGCTGTATATTTATTTCATAAAAACAAATTTTAGATGTAACCGCGGGCGATGGGGGCTTCATGAACAATGCGAATGACGCTCAAGTTAGTTCAGCCCAGAAAAAAGAGGTAATTATTCCAAGTTGTTCAATCTCACAATAATTCCATCGATTCCAGCAAGTGAGAAGAACCCAAAGCGTTGTTCCGTTGGTGGCATGCCAAATAAACAAATGCGAGGATGAAGAATTCAAACTGTTCGGAATGCAAAGCCCGATTGTAAATCAACAAAAAGATAATATTTACGCTTTTATTAATCGCACATTTTAGGCAAATCTCGTTGGAATCTTGCGCAATTTTGAAGTGCAGTCCACCAAAGCCACTTGCAACATCGAAGACCACACTGGTTCTATTAAAGCAATCATGTGGCTGGAAACAGACAATGTAAGTGTATTTTTTGGAAATCCTGAACGCGCATCGCTACTTTCAGGATTCGGTCGTTACAATTCCGCCTGTCAAAGAGGGCCATTATGTAAAGGTTTTTGGCTCGGTACGCAATCAAGATGGAGAGAAAATTCTGATGATATTGAAGATGTTTCCAATTGACGATTGCAATGTTATTACTAATCACTTATTGCAAGCGATTCATGCGAGATTGGCTATTGAAAAATTGATGCAAGGTCAAGTGTCTGTAAAGCAGCCAATAGCTTCCACAAGTTCGATGAGCGATATGGGAGCGACCGCGGCAAGTGCTACAGGGCTATCGAAAATACAGGACCAGATTTTCCGAATCTTGCAACCGGTCAAAGATAATGTAGGAGTCAGTAGAGATGCGATCATGAAGAATTTCGCCCCCAGTCAGCTGAGGGAAGTTAAGTATGTCTTTTTTTCTTTTTTATGTTGCACTTCTGATCAATTCGTTTTCAGCGACGCTTTGGAATTTTTGCTGAATGAGGGCCATGCTTATACAACTATCAATAATGATCACTTTAAAGCTACAGACTTTTAGTTTATATAAGAAATTGTTTACACTAACATTTGATTTATTTTTTCTTTAATAAAAATATATATTTAATAAAGTACAAGAACTGTATACCATACATATAAACAAACAAGTTATTCTTAATATAAAGGAAACATAAACATTATATCAGAACAGATAGATGAATTGTAAATTTTCATTTTATGTATTATCTGAGTCATCAGATGAGCTGCTTAGTAGAAAGCTTCGTGCTTTCTTCCTGGGACCATCATCAGCGAGAGCTTTTTGAATATTTTGAGGCAGTTCCCTCCTTTTTTTCTTTGGCACCTTATAGAATGTTCGGTAGAATCTATTTAATGTTTCTTCACTTAAATTGTAACGTGGTAAATACAGGTCAAATATGATCTGTTTCCTGAAGTGCTGTTTCAAACTTTGCCAAGTTCGATCAACAATGTGTGCCTCCTCTATCTCTTTCCACAACTGATCACCCTTCAGTCGCTCGATGTGATCATGGTCTACGATATATTGCACAATCTTCTCCTCTTCGTCATTCGTATATGGCGGGCGATACCCCGCCATGGTGATGGTTGTTTTTGTGTACTACAGTTCGAATTTTCCTTCAAAGATAATAAACTAAAGCGAAATTCTTAGCGTTTCTTGAAAAATGAAAATAAACTTACACAATGATAGCGAGTGCTACGAACAGTGAAAGTATTGGAGTAAATGAGCAGTGATGACGATTTTTCCAAACGAATGTAGAAATTTGTAACGCAACGATTTAATAAATGCGTCACTGATTCGCGCGAATATGGTTATGTTCAAGTAATTGAAAATAAAATTGTTGAATGTCAGACTGACACCAACAGCAAGACATAAAAGTTACTAGTTTAACGCGCGCACAACGAAGTGCCATCTCCACTTTCCGTAAGAACGGTTTTAAGTTAGCTACTGTTACTTTGACAGTAATTTGCGGCGAAAATGAGTGGTATACTGCCCCGAAGAACCTCCCGGCGAATGTCCATCATGCCTCGGCAGAAGGACGTCGGGCCCGTGGTTCGGAAAATTCCAGGACATCAATGCGAGCTGACCATTTCAGACGATCAAATTCACCACGTGATCAGCAACGGCATATTCGTCCTCCTCCGGCGGAGATTCCGCAAATGGCTGACCGTGTGTCCTTCGAGTCCGGAAAGCAAGATGTTTCTAAAGTCTTCGGCCGAGATCGAACGCGAAGAAATGCGACATTATCGACATTACTTCTACATGATACATCCGTTCAGTAAAGGGAGATTCGTTTGGGAGATGCTGATGATTCCGGTGTTCTTGATGCTGTTTTGCCTCATTCCTCTGGAGATAGCCTCAACGATAGTGTCCCCGCTTAGACTCTACTGGAAATTTACTTTAGACGTGATATCGTATGTTGACATCATTTTGTTTTTCTTCACAGGATATTTCGACGAGCACAAGCAGAAGGTGGTGATGGACCCCAGATCGGTGGCGAAGCGTTACGTCTTGCGTTTGTTCTTCTTCGACGTGGTCTCTTCTTTCCCCATAACTTGGTACCTGCAAGTGGCCAACGTCCCCAAAGAATACGACACCTATAGGATGAAGTTGGTCCTGTTGCTGAAGCTCGTGCGCATGCCCACCTTGACTCGATATTTGCACAAGTTCAGCGAGGTAGGTGTCTTAAGCCCCAACTGGTGATTTCGATGTCGTCAGGGATCTCAAAAAGGAGTGCATAAAGAAAAATTGAGAAATATTTAAGTTACAGTTATTCCAACAACGATAAACAACTTTCACCTATACAGAATGTTTCAAAATAAATATGTTCACTCAACGATTTATACATAGCCCTTTATATACATATTTCAAAACAATTGCCGACGGATTCCAGCACATGAACATCTGGAGTAACAACATCAAGTTCTTGAACTTCATTCTATGGGTGTGCGTTCTGGTCATGTGGGCCACTTGCATCACCTACTGCATCACCATCATAAAATCGTCGATCACTTACAAAGAGTGGGAGGAGAAATACACCCGACAAGATGACGACATCATTTCCATGGTGATGACCTTGTACGACGTGGTGCGCGGATTCATGAAGCTCGGGATCGGCGAGCTGCAGAACATGAGCGACTGGAAGATGATTTTCGAGATCACGGCCCTCATGTTCGGCAACGTCTTGAACATCGTGATCCTGGCGAAGGTGACGCAGATCTTCCAGAAGCAGGCCAGTTCCAGAAAGAAGTACAGCAGCCTCATCGACGAGATCGACGAGTACATGAAATACAAGGAGCTTCCGGCGAGGGTCAAAGAAAAGGTCTTCCATTACCTCGAATTCAAGTTCCAACAGCACATCTTCAGAGAGGACGAAATCCTGAACACCGTGTCTTCGGTCTTGAAGCAGGAGATTCTGCTGCACACCTGCCAGACCATGATCGAAACTGTCGACTTCTTCAAGGACCTGCCGACGCAAGTGATGCTGCGGCTGGTGACGAAGCTGCGCTCGGAGATCTACCTCCCCAACGACATCATCGTCATGGCCGGTTACACCGGAAATGCCATGTATTTTATCTATACGGGCACGGTGGCTGTCTACACCAGCACCGGGAAAGAGGTCCTTTTCTTGTGGGGTTGGAATGAAAGTAAACATTTTTTTTCTCAGATTTGTCACCTGGAGGATGGCGGCCACTTCGGGGAGATCGCTTTAGTGTACAACGAACCGAGAGTGGCGACGGTCGTGGCGGTACGGGAGTGCGAATTGTTCAAATTAAACAGGAAGGACTTCCAAGAGGCCATCGAACCATTTCCGGAACTCACTAAGAAGATTCGGGTGCTGGCCATGTCGAGGATGGAGACCACCAAGAGCATGACAGAAGGAAAGGTGTCGTCACACACAGACACCATCTCACTGATTTATGACATCGAGCACCGGTTTCACGACCAATAATAATGCTACAAAAAAAAAAATGAGGAGTACAACAAGGCTGACACATAGGTCCCATTTTATTATTATTGTAAGTAACCGCTTAAATGTAATTATTTTTTGACGATGCAGTAATCCAGCTAAAGTTTGAGTTTTTTCTTGATCTAGAATGAGAATTATATAATGGCCAAGTCGCATCGCGTCCTCCTCTGTATCTTCTCTTCGTGTAATGTTTGTAATCTTCAAAATTTGGTAATTTGAAATTCAGTTTTAACAAAGGTATGGAATAACAGAAATGACATGAAATGATGAAAAAATGAAAAATGATGGAAAAAATTGTGTTGGTAGTACTGTTCAATTATGCCCCATATTTTTTTAATTGTACAAACAAGTTTTAAACGATAGAAAAATATATCTTAATACAATGCTGTTTCAAAAGTAATAATTTTTTCGTGACTTACACTAATCGGTAACGCCTTTAACAAAGTATAAAACTGTCTGCTGGTAGTTATGTGGAACCGTCGGATGAAATATCTGCGAAATACATTTCTGGCTAGTTCAATTAAAAGAGGAATTTGCGGTTGATTCTTCACTCTCTCAGCAATCGATACATATCTCGCTTGCAATATGTCTCCACAGGCATCGAAATTTTTCAGTTTGGAAAGGGCAAAAAGTGGTAGTAATAGATTGAGATCCATTACAGAACAAACGAAAGGGTTTTCGATGATTTGTTGAATGTCAAAATGGATATCGTAGATCAAACGTGGTATTGTATTAATCCTAGGTTGTTCCACTTGCATCGTGATGTCCATATGAAGAAGAATTTTGAATAGTTCGTTGTAACCGAATTTACGAAATATTATTTCAAGGTGTATTTCATGAGTGCCCATTCCGTAAGACAACAGATAACAAACCAATTCCGTTATGACAGATTCTGACATTTTAGAACCTATTATGTTGCTGAGAAGACAACCGTTGTGAAAATAACTGCAAAAATTGATCATTTCAGACTTCAACTGGCTTTCCTCTAATATGTGGAAATTTTCTAGGGAGACTGGTCTAAAATCGCCGAAGTAATAAATTTTAGAGTGCGTTAATAAAATTTGTCTTATAACATAATCGAACTTTTCTATTAAAACTTTCAAATATTCAGGTTTTATCACAAATAATGTTAAACAATGATTTTTCACGCAACTATCAAAATCCACATTCGCTACATTATCGACTATCTGGTAGAACAACGGTGATTTAGTTTCAGCTGCTGCAAACAGAGCGTCGACAGGAATCGTATACCGTGTATACTCATCCAGTGTATAATATAATAAATTTTCTTGAGCTACCATCGTCATGTCATGTCTCAATGCCAAAACTAAATCAAACGGAGTAAAGCCTTTGCGATCGCGAATTAAAGGATCAGCACCATGACACAACAACATCGAGATTCCTTCGATTAAATTAACGGGGCTGCACCGACAACACATATGCAGAGGTGTATATCCATCATCATTTTGAATATTTACATCAACACCTTCTTCAATCAAGATCTTTGCAATCTCAATGAGATCTCTTTCCAGAGCGCAATGTAACAGTGTGTTTCCTTCAAAACATGTGCGATGTATATCCGCCCCTTTTTTAATCAATTCCCAGATAAAGTATTCACTCAAGTCGATGTCGTCGGGTAAAACATTGAACATCGCTAACACCAGAGCAGTCTGATTCGTATAGTTGATGGCGTCTAAAGGAAAATCTTCGATGGACAACAGATAATCGAACACGTCCTTACTGAAAGAAAAAAATAAAATTTTTGTCGTAACTACGCAAAACTGATCACTTTTCTTGTATGACGGCTATATGAAGCAAGCCGTATCCGTATTTATCCGTCACTTTGTACCATTTGGGCGAATCTAGAAGTTCTCGTAACGTTTCTACGTCATTTTGTACCGCTGCCATCAGTAAGCGAGATTTTTTCTTGATCTGGAAAGTATTCGTTATTTTGAGGTTATGTTGTATGGATGAGGGTTACCAATGGAGGACCTTCGAGTAGTCGATACGACTCAATGGAGTAACATTCGTATTCGTAAGAATCTTCGGATGATGACATGTCTTAATTAACTTTATGAGCACAAAACGGCAGATAAATAATGTATGGGAAACTAAGGTTAAGTCTTGATAAAGTAGCAAAATGAAGGTAAGAAAAAAGAGGAATAACGCATTTCGAAAAAAATCTTATCACATATTAATGGTAGGCGCCTTTTTTGTAAAATTTTGATTTTGGCTTATAAAAAGTCTCCTTCGCTGTGTAGAGGTATCAACTGAAAAATAACAAATCCGCCGATTTGCGAGATTGCCAATGCTGTTCAAATCTCACTCACTTTTCCCCTCATTTATTACCCGATTGAAATTTACACATACAAAAAAGCTGTTTATACGAAAATATATTTTAATACAATACCGTGTCTAATCTTTTCATGATCAGTAATGAATTTAGCATAGTATAAAACTGTCTGTTACCAGTTATGTGGAACCGTCGGATGAAATCTGTGAAATGCGTTCCTAGTTAATTTAATTAAGAGAGGAATTCGTGGTTGATTCTCCACTTTTTCAGCAATCGATTGGAAGATGTTTCGACCAAAATCGAAAATTTTCGGTTTGGGAAAAACACAATGTCAGTAGTAATTGTAGATCGTTTACAGAACAAATAAAAGGATTTTCGATGATTCGTTGTATGTCAAAATGGATGTCGTAGATGAAACGTGACATTACATTGATATCCATGTGGAGAAGAATTTTGAGCAGTTCTCCCATTCGGGAGAATCGTTACTAACAAGCGAACTTCTTTTTTGATCTGGAAAGTAAATCATTATTTTGACGTTAGGTTGTGGGACTCGGGTTACCAGTGAAAGACCGTCGACACCTTCATGGCACTCCAAAATTCGTCATCGTGAGAATCTTGGGATGAAGATGCCTTAATCAGACTTATGAACACAAAACACAGGCAAAGAATTAAGGTTGGGTCTTAATCGGTTCCAAAACGAGAGTAAAAAAAAACGAAAATGGAGCATTTGTCACATTTTAAGACATTTAAGACATTCGTCTTCTTTCAAGTTCTGGATTTCGTTTCTGTTCTCTCTTGAGTGATCTTGAGGTACCAATTGAAAAAATAAGAAATCTCACCAATTTGTAAAGTTGGCGATTCTCCAGGAATCCCCCAGTTTTTCCCTCATTTATTATAAATTGAAATTGAAACGTATAAAAAAATTTGTTTATATTTACAAAAATATATTTAATACAATACTGTTTCAAAAGTAATAATCTTTCTAATCTCAATCGGTTACAATTTCAGCATAGTATAGAACTGCCTAGTACTAGTCATGTGGAACCGTCGAATGAAATATCTGCGAAATGCATTTCTGGCTAGTTCAACTAAGAGAGGAATTTGCGGCTGAATTTTCATCCTCGCAATATATGACGTCAGTGTAGGATGGTACGTCTTTACACTTAAAGCGAAATTTTTCAGTTTGGAAAGGACACAAAGTGGTAGTAATAGTTTTATATCATTTTCAGTGCAAATAAAAGGGTTTTCGATGATTCGTTGTATGTCAAAATGGATGTCGTAAATCAAACGTGGCATTACATTATTATCGACCTTACGTTTTCCTTGTTGCATCTTAATGTCCATGTGGAGAAGAATTTTGAACAGTTCGCAGTAACCGAATTTATGAAATATCATTTCAAGATGCATTTCATCGATACTCATCCCGTAAGACAATAGATAACAAACGAATTCTTTTATGGCGGATTCTGACATTTTTGACCCTATTATGTTGCTGATAAGGCAACTGTTGTTAAAATTACTGAAAAAATCGATCATTTCAAGTTTCAACTTGCTTTCCTCTAACATGTGGACATTTTCTATGGAGATTAGTCCAAAATCGTAATAAAGTGCAGAAGGATTAAAAAAAAATGTTCTTATAATATAATCAAACTTTTCTATTAAAATTCTCAAATATTCAGCTTTTATTGTAAATAAAATTAAATGATGACATCTCACGCAAATATCAAAATCCACTTTCACCACATGGTCAACCATTTGGTAGAACAACGGTGATTCATTTTTAGCTGCCATTAATAGAGAATAAGCAGGAATTGTATGCTGTGTGTACTGATCCATTGTATAATATAACAAATTTTCTTGGGCTACCATCATCATGTTGCTTTTCAATAGCATAACCATATCAAATGGAGTAAAACCATCGTGATCTGTACCATAACATAACAACATGGCGACTTCTTCAACTGTATTAACGTCACTGGACACACATGCATTGTGTAAAGGTGTACTTCCTTCATTATTTTGTATATTTAAATCAACACCTTTTTCAATCAGAAGTTTTACGACCTTAGCGTAGTTTTTATCAACAGCACAATGTAATAAAGTGTTCCCTTCAAAACACATTTGATGTACATCCGCCTCTTTTTTTATCAATTCCAAGGCAAAGTAGTCACTTATGTACACATCTATTTCGCCAGGTACAAAACCAGATGCTGCAGTCACTAATGCAGTCTCATTTGCATTATTGACTGCCTCCAACGGATAATCTTTCATGGATAATAGATAATCGAAAACCTCCGTACTGAAAAAAAAATCATTAAACTTTTGTAGCGATTTTTGTAAAACTTCTTACTTCTCTTGTAAGATGGCTATGTGAAGCAAGCCGTTCCCGTCTTTATCTTTCATTTTGTACCATTTGGGAGAATCAAGATGTTCTCGTAATAATCCAACGTCATTTTGCACCACTGCCATCAGCAAGCGAGATTTTTTCTTAATCTAGAAAGTCATCATCACTTTGAGGTTAAGCTGTGTGGGTTCAATTACCAAAGGGGGTCCATTGCCTTCTTCATACGACTCCAGAGTGTAGCATTCGTAATCGTAAGAATCATGGGATAAAGATATGTTTTAATCAGATTTATAAACACAAAATTCTGGCTAAAAACATATGAAAAATTGAGGTTAGGGACAGACAAGGATAAGTGGGAGTAAAGAAAAATATTCATAAAATATATATTTGTTTCGGATTTTGAATATGCTCAAAAAAAAGGTCGGCTACTGGTTGTGTTTGATGTTACATATGAAGCATAGGCAGCGGCCAACTGACTTCTGTTTCTGCTCCATCTCGTTCTTGAGCTACGTTATGGTACCAACTGAAACATAACAAATTCTGCCAATTTGCAATGTTGTTGATATTGTTCAAGCATCCCCCAGTCACAAACAGGCGAGTCCTCGCTAGGGGAGAGTACGAACGGCGGCAAATTTAAATTGCCACCAAACCACAACAGGAATTTATGTTATAAAAATGTTTATTACTGCATAGATATGAAAACCATTTTATCTGGTAATAAATTTATGAACTTAAAATTTAGTACAAAACATTAAATCGTGCTAATATTTTTTTATTGTTAAATTCTCATTTAAAAAGTTAATAGAGCTTCCTTTATTACATCTATTTAGCTTTCATTTTGTTTCTCTTATTTACAGTGACGGTTTCTCCATAAGGTCATTTGGTCAATGACTCACCAAAAATATTACTTTTTTTTATTATTTAAAAAAATATTATATTTTATATATTGGATATAA
>QDEB01106331.1:0-12234 GCA_004193795.1 Asbolus verrucosus | reverse complement strand
ATATATATATATATAAAGTAAAAAAATGCCCACATTGTTCGAATAATAAAAATGTTTTCTCCATGTCATCTGTCAGAGCGGATTTCTTTGAAAATTCAATTTTGGTTTCATAAAACCTTAATTTCTTTCCTTCTTTTACGATAATGGCAGGTGGTTCGATAAACTCATTTGGACAAGAAGATTGCAATATTCAGTTACAAAGAATTCGCTGAGGCACGATGAACAACCGTAGATCGTTATTTGCCCCTCCTATCTATATCATTAAGCAAGTGTCAAGTTCTGATTGGGTCATAAATCGGAAGGAAATATATAAAAATATACCTTTAATGAAAAAAAGAATCTTGGTGCAGTATACAGGACAAAATTGACAGTTTTTGCAGAAATAAAATAACTAGAATTATTTCATGTATATGCATAAATGAAGGCAGGAGTACAGGAAAAACTGTTAGTTTAGGTGGAGATGAGAATATAAATGCAAAAAGTTTAACTAATAAACTAAAAAGAATTTGGAGAGGAGTTGTAATTTTGGGGAGGTAACAAAACTGGTGTCCGACCTGAACCAACGTCCCCAGGGAGGGGTTGTGTTTATTTTTAGGTCGAAGTCACCCCAGTCCGATCGGGCGAAATTTGCCTTATCACCGTGTGCGAAGGACGGGCGTGCCAGTATTATATTAAAAGTCGTCGGAGGTGTTGATTCCGGGTTATGTGTCGGTTCGGCGAAGAGTGGTGGTGAATGGGCACGCGTGACTCGATTACCCGGCCATTATATCACCATCCGGTAGACATGTAATCTTACGGTGGCCGCCGCTGCACCGCCGCCGCTCCCATTACCCACCTGCGGAGTGTTCAGATTTATAAGTCCCCCCTAACGGGATAACCAGATCTCCAACTCTTACCTCAGTCCCCGACCACTGCCGGGGAGTTTATTTCAAAGTTTACTTAACCAGACAGAAGCCGTGTCTGCCGACCGCTCGTGTGTGCCTCCACTAAGAAATTACTTTCGAATAGCAATCTACTTTAAATAGGGTTACTGGAAATAAAGTGCCTACTCAACGAGCTTTTCTCAGATTCGTATTTATTAAGCTGGACCGTCGTGATAACGAGCTTTTTACAATTAAGTGCCTGTGCACATTTTTACATTGCAGTGATGATAAAAATATTTTTCGCATAAAAATGAGTGATTTTAAATAGGCAAATAAGTTATTAAATTTTTTTATTAGTAACGGAAAGTATATTCATTTTTCTGTATGTAAATAAATATTATCTATTAATATGTACGTTTAAAAGGAAATTTACATTTTGAGTAACTATTATCCAGTTTTATGGATTATGACGTATGGTTAACGTAGTTTTTCGTCCGCCGTGAATAAGAACTTTACGGTGCCGAAAATTGGTGGATGCGCCGGGTGAGATTTATTTCATAAGTTTTGTGCATATCGAAAATTCATCGCACGTCTTAAACGAATTAAAATATTAAAATTTTCATTCTTTGGGTTGCAAGTGTGTGCTTTCAACGGGGAAATCTCCGAGGAATGATAATTGACTTTTTCGATGCCGAACCGAATTAAGTCCGTTCCCCCTGAATATAAAAACTCGTCCCTTTCTCAACTCTGCACATCGAAATTGATTAGTCCGACTGACTAAAGACTTAATTAGACAATTGTTTGATCTTAATCTGATTAACTTTTGTTCCAGTTTCCTTCCGTTTTTCTTTGTTTCTTTTATATGCAAATTAAACTGTATCCTTAGCATTTTAAGTGAAATTAGATCCAAATTAAATTTTATTATTTTTAATTTAAACAGCGAAATCCAATAAAAGCTCATTTAAATATTTAACGGTGCCATTTCATATTTCAAACAAGTAATTTACGCCGCTATTTCAAAAAACGTAGTTAAATATCAATTACTACCAGAAATTATTAATTTGAGTTGCGAGGTGCGCTGAATTAAAACACTAATAATAGTTCTGATAATATTAAATTTTAAAAATATCCATATAGTACATCGATTTATTTGAACCATTACAAAATTCAAAATTAATTTGTGGTGATTTTAAAAACGAACGGAAGGTTAATTTCACAGTTTGTGCCTAACGGTAATAAATGTATCAATTATTCGAAGCGAACCGCTAAAAACACACAGGAAATGAACACATAGTCCAAAATTAGATCAAAACAACCATAAAAACTACAAAAATACCTTCCTGGAATGTAATTGCACAATTAAAATTTCGTACTGTTCAAATTCGAAAACATAAAGGTAATCATTTTCAAAAAAAATGTTTAAACAGATGCACATTTGAGGGGAGTGGATCAGATCCTTCATACCCCTTGCGATGTTGTTTTAAAGACACACGTTTCACTTTCCAGATCCTTAAATCAATTTAAGTCGTAACCCACAATGTTGCCGAAGATTGTGCGATGAATTAGCTCTTAAGAAGCTATTTTTCCCAGCTGCCGCACTAATGATGTGTTGATATTGATCAGTGAGGTTAGTCTTTAGTTTTTACTAGAAACTAAAAGTAGCAGACGTTGAAAATATGTTCGACGTTATTTTACATGTCACATAACAGAGAATAGGCCAATAAACAATTAGTCATGTCATGATGTCACTCAGTGAACGCAAATTGTGAGGAATGCGCTACTTTGCTATATCATTTACACAGTAAAATGAGTATTTTTTTTGCAAAATCAACTTTTTCATTTAGAATTCATAAAAATTATTTTTAAACAAGTTTTATTAAAAAAATATCTCGTATCCTATATAACATTGTAAATTAGCTTCATTTTTGTTTCATTTAATCATTATATAGTTGTTTATACTGAGTTTAATTATACTTAATAATCTATCAACCGAACTACCAAACTAATTATTCATATTATGAACCAATGAAAGTAGTACTATGAAAATTATCAAAGTCCAATTTACCTAAAATTTGGTTTTGTTAGGTCGTATTTAGTCCTCCTCGGTTATATTATCTTGAAAATTAAAAATGCATAGACCTGGAAAAAAGCTCATCATTCGAATGTGGTTTTGATCCAAAATGAATATATAGAGTCAACAGCTCGGAGAGATGATTTTGACATGTACAGCAAATGAATCTGAGAAAAAGCACCTCCTTGGAATATATGCAAAATCCTGTGGAGGGAAGATGAAACCAAGTGAGTTTTTGAAGATATGTGAACTTAAAGAAGTAAAAGTAGTATATCACAATGGCTAAAAAGGAAAGGTTTTACTATTTGGGAATACGTCGTGAATATATAAACATTTCTTAACTAATACCGAATATTTTGCAGGTACTAGCCAGTATTTAATTTTTATTGTTGATCTTGATCTGGATATTTTACTGGATGCAATTCTAAAACGTGGAAATTCGATGCTAAAATTTTCTAGTAATCTATTCTTTCTTTTGTTCATTGTCATAAATCATCTGAAGCCCTGATGTATCTTCCTTGGCCGCTTGACCGTCAGCGTAAGCACTTGGACTTCGTCGATGCAGACATTTCCTAAATTCCTAGGGTTTAAATGGAGTTGAGTCTTTGGAAAAGAGCGTTGTATACGGTCTGATGTTTAATAGACCATTAATTTTTAAATTAATGCAATATTTTGTGTCTAAATAGCTCTGTTAAAATACGACGTACGATAAATAGCCACTTCCACGTACGTCGTGTTTGTTAATAAACTGAATAATAACAACATAAAAATTAACTATTCATAAGAAAAGCCGTCTGTTTCGCTAATCTTTGCTCCCGAAATGGTTTTATTATGGCGCCCATGTTAAGTAATTGAGTTTGATTTACGTTATGAGCGCACGTATGCTAATAGTTCGGCACCCTTTTTATTTCTTTTGATACGGTATTTAAGCATGTTGCTAGCATGGAACATTAAGAATTGATCGCATAGAAGAGCGAGTTAATAAAAAAAGTATAACAGTCTTTTCTCGCTAAAATCCTCACGGATTTAAGATCGGGGCCAGACAGATCAGTCCGCTCGTTCTGACAAGCCATCGATGTGTTTACAAGTTCTCTTGCAAAGCTCTTGATTTATATCGACGTTTAAAAGCTGCTTTATTTCGAATTATGTTTACAAAACATCTCCAACAATCCTCCACATAATTGGATCCGACTTTAATGCATGCGCCGTCTTGACGGATAGTCTTAAGCGACGGTGTGCATCAATAAGACGGGTGTCTCACAAGGGCGGAAGAAAGGGTCCAATTATTGTGTCAGTGAGACATGTCCGTCTTCGTCGGTTCCGTGCCCATCTCGCGACATTTCGCTACTATTTACCCGGAAGTATGGAATGCGCACGCATCCTCAAAACCCGGAGGCACGCGTCTGGACGTCCACCGTTTCCCATTCCGACGCCAGTCGTCGCCAAACCGCGTCGTTTGTCGGTCGGTCGCCGTCTTCCTCTCTCTCTGTACACGTGACTGAAGCACGCGGTCTTGAGTTCGCAAATGTAGGTGGTGCTGAAATGTTCATTTCGCATGGGATTTAGGTAAAATGTGACTGCTACTATGCTCGCTGCAATTATATTTCTTGAAAATAATTACGCTAACGCATTAACACGCATTATTCAGTTTAAAAGGGCCACTTGCAAAGCGCCGAATTTTAAAGAGAGAGAATAAAACTATTATTGATGGGTCATTACACATTGTGACTGTAAAAGTTATTTGGTAATTGACTACTCTACTTTACGAGCGTAATAATTTTGCTTAAATGTCGATCTAATGGTAGCACACGATTCTTTTATATAAGATTAAAATAAAGTTGGAATATCGAGGAGAAGAGTCAATAGCAAATTTATTACCACCACGACCGATAAATTTTTTACAATTGCTAAAACAAATAAATTTAACATCTCCTTTACTACTCTAATTTATAAATAATACCAGAAAATTCATGAATCCTGGTTAGACTGATTAGAGAGACGAAAGCTTTCTAGAAAAGCGGAAATTGCTTTGATCATCATTTTTGGTAAAAATATAACCCCAAGTCACCATCAGTGCAAATTTCAATTAATGCAGCCGTGACCTTTATTTGGTTTTGTTTCTGCTATAAGGTTAAGCTCACGAGAGCTTTCTTAACATTTATAAGGCCACTCTTATCTGGTAATAAACTGTTTGTCCTATTATAATGTAGAGAGTAGATTAACCCCTCACATCAGTCGCCTTGATCTTTATTATGAAGTGGCTTGTTTTTCTTTGATGCCAATTTTTTTTTTTGTTCTTTTATTAAGTTAAAGAAGAAACGTTATTGTTTGCCATGTCCATTTTGTAGTGGTTATTAAATTATACGTCTGTATAACATATTCAAGAATGTTTCGTGTGCAAATGAGGTAATAATAAAAATGTGAAAATTACGTTACTTTCATTTCAAGTCACGGCGGAGGAGCGAAAACGGAAAACTCCGTTTAAATGTTTCCTGTAGCATGATAGTGTTAACAGTCGCGATACCGCCTATCTTATTATTTTTGTAGCTGATAATGTCAGAAATTAGGACACACCAAAAGCGGACGTCTCAAAAGCTTTCTCGTTAAAGCCTTTAAAAATTCAAGTCAGGTTAAACTGTAGCTGTAAACACAGTCAAAATTTGAAATTTGGAGTAAAACGAGCGATAAAATTTTTTTGAATGTTGACTACGTTCGCACGTGTCGGTTTAAATTGATTAATGGTTTCTTTTGTAGTGTTCCGATAGAGCTGTAGTTATCTTTATTATCACTGTTAGATACTAAAATATTTATGTAACAATTGACGTTAAACGGAAAATTTTGTTTGCGATACTCGTGTGTATTATGTAGATTTTTATTATCCAATACCGCCATTACCATATGGGTTATCCTAAATATGTGCCGGTAATTATTTTCAAGAACGTTTACCATTCATTTTCATTATTATTATTTCCATAATAATTATTATTTTTAAACGTTACTTTAGTATCGAATGGTGCAATGTGCGAGTGACTCTGTCTCCATGAGGCAACAGTGAACACAATATGATAAATTGTTGTGATCAGTGACAAATAGAAGAAATACGGTGGCGGGGTTCAGGCAACACCACGGGGGTGGACATGGCCACCATGTGCTCTACCACGGCTCGGTCTTGGGCTACCAAGGAAGGCACATGCCCACGGGACACCATCACATTGCGACAATTCCAGCTCACTCCTCGATCCCCCTTAACGCCAGTGAGTATACAAAGTTGATTTTATTGGGGGTGGAAGAAGGGAGGGGCCGAGGAACTGCGAACTATCCCATGGCCGTACCCGGCCCAATTAATAGCGGGGAAACTCATAACATTACTGCAAGCGGCCACAAAGGGCCATTAACTTTTAGTGATAGTGGCAGCATAATTTAGGCTAATATCGATCAATATATCGGAACATAATCCACAGAGGGGCGTCTCGACACAAGAGGCTAACCACTAGCGACCTCTTGCTGGTCGCTATAAATAATAGCGATAATGAAATTTTGCCAGCTTAATGAGCCGACTAATGTCCGACATCTAGGTAGTGGAGTAATTTGAAGCCCGCTAGCCGGTCCTGGTTTAAAAACTGCACTCCTGTACATGATGCAGCTGCCATCTATAATGGGAAGCTTTTATGCTTTCGACCAAACTAGACTATTTTAACAAGCGTAAAAGTCCGCGTCGGTAACCGTATTACTGCCCTAATCCATTAAAACTGGCTTCCTCCAGTTGGAAATTTCGAGTGGAATTTCTTTTTCAGATTACTAAATTTATTAAAGGGCGGGTTTTTTGCAACATCCAAAAAAAGGTAGAAGAGGGATCAATTGTCTTACAAAAGCATTAAGAAATTCAAGTCCTGACCCTTGTCACTCCCCTTTAAATGCGTTGTTGGGTTCTGTAGAACCCTCCAATAAATTGCCGAGTCCTTCATGACCTGAAAAGATCACTGGGAGAAATTTTATTTCAAACTGTTTCGAATTAAGATTTCAAAAATTTCGGCAAGCTGCAACGATGTCATCTCAAAATTAGGTTCAATTTAAGTTACTGTTTACAAAGTATTCCCGATTTCTAACCAAGACAATTTATTTGTTGTATCTTAACAAAAAGATGATCTTCCATGGTTTTCGAGTTTTAATTAAAATAGAAATAAAAACAAATTTTAAACCATTTCAGTTTTAGTTTTTATATTCTATAAGTTATAAACGAGACACTGCTTTCGTTTTTCACTATTGTTTGCATGTAATTATTAATACTAAAATTATTCTTTTTTACTGAGAAAAATCAAATGACAAATTATACTGTTGATCTGATAAGATAATGTTAATTCGTAATCTTACTGTGTTCTATCGAAACATATATAAGTTTCAAAATAAGATTAATGGAGTTCATTATATAATGTTTTTATCTAATGAAATAACTAGAAACTCGACATGCCACGCATAAAAATATACTGTAAAACATGCAAAGAAATGATGACAAATAAAAAGGAATATTAAACGCAAAATGACGTCATCAAAACATTTATGTGACAATAAAATTTCAAAATATTATTCGCGTTAATATTTGGATGACGTGGAATGTATGAATATTTAAACATCTGAATCTTCTACAATTGAATTGCGAATGAAAATAAATGTAATCAGAACTTGTTTATTGTATAAATAAGAAAATGAAAAAAAATGAGCGGAATCTTCGGATAAGGTATAAAGTGTTGGCTAAATTTATAGTACATCTAAGAACTTTTTCATTGTCAATGTTTTTACCAAGAACTGATTTGAAAATTGATTACTTAATTTTTAAGAACCAGTTTTAAACATCAAGGTAAGTTTGTGTTTAAAATTAAACACAAAATTTTAAAAAACACCCGTTTTATCGAGAAACTAAAACCATTTTCATAAAGCAAACGAACGTTGAACATGTTTTCTTCAAGACAGATTGTACGACTTGAAAAATTAATGTAATCACAAAACAAACGTATAATTATAAATACGGAAACCAAGGAGCAGAGGACTTTGACTTTGATATTGGTTAATCGATAATTTTTTCATTTAAATTTTGTATTAATTTTGTTAAGTATATCCCTTAAATATTATTTCGAAAAACTAAAAAGTCAGAAAAGTTGCAATGACTAATCGACTCGCATGTTGAACCATGTGAATCCATCAATCATTTTTGATTATTCGCTGTTTCTTGCATCACTAAAAGGATTCACACGTGGTATTTAAGTATTTATTACAGCATTTTTTACATGTACTTTGCACTTAATCCATTAATTTAAAACCAAACAAGGAACCGTTAACTAAAATTATCGGCAATTTTTGACTACTTGTGGTATTTATTATAGCTGAATATTTTATATCTTGATACATATCGATGTTGCTAACATTGTAGAGTTGTGACCTGTAGAGGCAGCAAATGAAATAAACCATCTAAAATTGGCTGTTTATTAAAAATCCTAAAGAAAAGGTCCAAATTTTTAGAGGTTTATTTGATTTACTATGGCTTTGTAAACCGAGCGATCGCACAAATTGATAACGTGGGTCCTGCATACAGTATACACTGCAGTGCAAGCCTCTTATTATGAATTATGCGGTTCATACGATTTGACAAAATTAATTCATGAAGTTATGCCTATTATTGTGTTTTTGTGAAAGCCTGCATTATTTAATGGAGTGATTATGTTTGCCCAATGAAATCACTAGAAAATTGTATTGTTTTGGGCATTTGCTTTAAAAAATTCCAGTTCAATTACGTATCATGTGGGGAGAAATTCGATACGGATTTGAATAAACAAATAATTTTGCGTTGCATTGTTAGTGTTTGTGTTCTCTTGTTGGGCCTGACATTTATTTATCAAATTTGTTTTGTTTGATCAGGCGCACAGTATTTATTGTTTATTTGGGCACAAATTAAATTATTTATTGGTGCATGTTGTTTTTTCACACAATTAATATACGTTTCCAGTTCAACAACGCGTGTTGAGCGTACTTGTTATATAGCTTTGAAAGAAAAAGGATATGACGAGATGTCCTGAAATAAAATGTAATCCGTAGAACGTAATCTTTTATGTATGGCGCATCCTTTGTTTTATTTTTAAATTATATTTAGTTATTTTCCCCCAAGTTAGACGTGAGTTATTATCTTGCCTTCATCTTTCTTTTATGTAGAAATTTATAGAGTCCCAGGAGCGTTTTTGAAGATATTTGCGCTCTCCCGTTTCACACTGTAAACTGACTTGAGCATTCTGCCTTTTAATTAGATGTAATATTTAACATACTTTCTGCATTTTTAATTACCTGTTTGTGAGTCTTCAAGTTAACGCTGCAACGAGTTCAGTTTGTTTAACTTATTATTGCCTTTCAGTGAAACTTTCGAAACTGAAACTTTACCGAGCGAACGACAGTTTTGCATAAGCAACGACTTTAGGGCACTTTAACAAAATGTATGACGAAAAACTACCGGGGTTCTTTTTTTTACTGCTTATAAATTCTTTAAGATGACTCCAAAGAGTAAAGATGCTTTTTCATAACTCTACAAAGTTACTTGTTCACATATTTTGAGCTTACTTAATATTTCAGTTCCGCATAAGTGCCCCAACTCGTCGCATATTTTTAATTAGGAAATGTTTTGCAATTTTAATTCAGAACGAGTCAATTTTCAACAATGATTGCAGTTCAATTTAAACAACCATTTAACAACATTTCAATCGAAAAATAATTTAAATTTTATCAGCTGCGTAAAATTACAAATTACGATTTATTTTATGTATGCGGTGCACTAACTGAAAAATTTCAATACTGAAAATGTTTTCATTTCCATCCAACCTATAAAATGGTTGTTTTTAAATACGTCGCTCTTACAAAAGATAAATACAAAAATATTTATCCAACCTTGCTGATGTTGTTAACTGTTTTATGTGATCATTATCCGAATAATGAACGAATAACACATTGGACCATTAAGTTCGGCGTTATTACGTTATTAATTTCAATACCGCTTAATTAACATAATTCATTCATTTTTTCTCCAAAATGATATCCGATCAGAGTTTATAAAACAAGTGTAAATGATCGTCCTGACAAATGAGCTCAAACAAATAGGAACCATCATCAATCACGAAGTTAACAGAACGCGATCATATTTGGAAATGATGTGCTGCATGTGATGAATGAGAAGTGAAACACGTGTGGCTCACTGCAAAAATGTAACCAGATTTATCGCGACACTTGCGCAAGTGACATTAAATGGGTGTTTTAAACATTTTCCTCAAGCTTGACTCATAAATTCCGCGTAGGCTTCGCAAATTAAACTGTGTGTATTGTTCCAAGTAGTTTAACGTTTAATAAAAATTTAAGTGGACGTCCACCTGCTCTTAGGTGAGACAAGATGGATGCACGCTTCTTAAAATCACTCGTAAAACCATCCAATTTGGCACATTTTTGGAAATTTACTACGCCGTGTTAAATTATACGACGCAATCATTCTTTCTTTCTAGGGAGTTACCGCGCTTCATAATTAGATTTATTGGTTAAGGGGGGACTTAAATACATGCATAATTACATTGTGACTGTCGGATTAATAAGGTCGTTGTGGAACCAAAATTGCTCCAATCACATATCACGAATAGGATTATTTTTTCGGATGGAAATTAGTGTATAGCTGTGTGAATTTGATTCGCTTTCCGGCTTGAATCAGTTTGAAGGACACCCTATTTAACACCTTAACGATATTTTGACACGGTTGTAATAATACACGTCGAGAAAGGTTTATGGGTGAACACGAAACCATCATGCAAGGGTATACGTCGTAACGTTGAATTTTTAGAATTTACCGTCCTCATATTAACGAAAAGGGAAATTTTGTAACAGGTTTCAGTTCTCTTGGTGACTCTGCTGGTAGAAATTGCGTCAGTTTGTTGGTTTTTTCGGTTTTAGTCGACCACAAAACTGCGTGTTATACTGAATTGGAAATTTACACACCATTATGTTACGTAAATAAAGACATTGTTACCCCATACCGAAAGTATTATTTTTTCTTTTCAGTAAGTAATCTTCTAACTATTCACAAACTTTATGTTGATCGAATGACATCACTTCATTAACAACTCGGGGAAAAAACTTAGTGTTAATTCAGTAATTTCATTTACGTCATTAAAAATCACAGACAAATGTTATTTTTTCTCAATGTTGTGAATATTCTAATTATTGTTTATTTACTAAATACGACCAACTTACAGTTTTTTAAAAAACAAAAATCAGTATACTTTAACAAGAACGTCTGCAAGGACTTGCATCGTTGAAGTATTTTTGTAATTTTGAATAAAATTTAGATTCACTGTTTTGTTCTTTTTTCAAAAATAAAAGGCTATTTTACAGGTATTTGCGGAAATCAGAGAAAACAATTTCAGCACAATATTATGTAAATTCACTACGAAGTTTGACAGTCATTGGGTTTGTGATAGCATATGCTGCTAATGGTGTTTCATTAATTTGAAATTATTTTACTTGCTTATACATTTTCGATAGGGCTTTTATAGGACACGATAATGTTACCTCATTTGACTGTATGTGCTCCACTATATTTGCTAAATCAGAAAATTGACAGATCCGTCGAACTTCTGACAGCTGTTATGATCTTTCGTAGTAACCATTATTAACACGTTGTTTTATAAAAAAAAAAAAAAAAATTAAATAGCTTAAATTTCCCAGTATAAAAAATTTAATAATATAATAATCATGTCAAAATGTCAACGTCAAAACAAGTTTTTCAGAAAAAGGAAACTAAACAAAAATGAAAAATTTTGTCAATTTTGCTCCTGTTTAAAATAGCTCTCATTTTCTAATAAATTAGTTCAGCATCTATCATTTTGAAAAGTAAGTGACGTTTTAGCAATTTAAATTTATATTTGCACTATAAAAACCTTTTGATAATAAAAAAATTTTTAGTGCGAAGGTAAAAATAAATCAAACTAAATAAATAAACATTTTGCGCCAATTTTGTGACTAACCTTAGGCAAACAATACCTAAAAGTATTTTTTGTACTCATAACCTCAAAATAGGTACTTTACGAATGTTTTTGACGCATGGAAAAACGCATTTCCCGCACTGCGGTGCTTTTTACTTTGCCAGAGAAATTAGGGGGAACTGCGCTTTGTGGTTAGTATTAGATGACAAAACACAAAACGTCAAACGCTCGTGTCAAACGTAAACTAAGAGTGAAATCCCAACGATATTTGAATACAATAAATCAGGAAATGAAGAAGCAA
>QDEB01106231.1:10195-25932 GCA_004193795.1 Asbolus verrucosus | reverse complement strand
TAAAACCTGATAATTTTTTTTTTCGCACTGACATTGACGATGAGAAACTGAGTAAAACATTAATTATTTTTTACTACTGCAGGTAGTTCTGGTTCCCAAAAAAAATGTAGAATACTTGATAGATCTCTCTCCACTAACCGGTGCTCTTATCTACCTACGAACACATTACAGATTATTAAATTATAAATTCCAACTCAAATTACATACCCACCCACAGCTCTAATTTATTAATGTGAACTTCGATAATCGATCGTAATGGGGCAAAAGCTACCGGCACTTCATTCAAAGTGGAGCTTTAATAATCAAAATTATGGAAAAAGGCTGTAACAAGTTATGAGTTTCAACGACTCATTGACGTCGTTTTGCCGTCTCGTTATTGTCATGTTTGTTTACGTTTTGTCAATAAAAATCGGCAAATTAATGCCCAGCAGTTTTCTCTGTCCGGATTTATCCGGTTATTGCGCGCATTGATTTGAACCTCGCACCACCGTCAGCATAAACAGAGCTGTTACTGGGTAGAAAAAGCTGCAACTACACTTATCAGATGATTAATTGCGAATATCAATCGTTATTTATTACAGTGGCAAGTTGAGAGATAAATGTGTTAAAGTAATGGCAAAAGCAGATGGATCATTGGAAACATATACACATAAATACGCCACAAAATTTATCAATGAGAAAAAAGCACTTCAACTGTTAGAGTGTTGTCAAACTCATTGAACTTGATATTGGAGGTCAATTTTAGGTTAAAACACTGAAAACATCAACGAAAACAACCAAATAATGACCCCCAACAAGCTTTTCACATAAGCGCAGTTAAAATTAATTTCTATATAAACAGCTAATTGTCATCATTAAAAGGCACATCTGATGATGGGGTTGGATGAGAACAAATAGAAACGAATTGTTAAAGTGTTGTTGTTTATTTTATACATTTTGTTCAATCCTTGATACACTGATTTGAATTTTGTCGATTTTGTTGGTTTCTAGTATAATTAACCGACCTTGAGAATTGTTTTCTATGCCAATTCAGGATTATGTTCTCTCGAAAATTGTTATTAATAGCACATACGTGATGGCATATAACAATGTGACATTCTACATCGTGGCGCACATTTAAATCACAATTGACGCTAACGTCAAAGAGTTTTAATACGACTGACGTCACTGCGGCCCATTTGGAACCAAAAGGAATGTTGAGTTTGTTATAGCTGGCAAACTTTCAAATAATTGTGCCATTTATGTATGATTTTCTTAACATGCACCGAATTTTTATCGTGCGCATGCATAACAAATGTTATTGCCAATTTATTTCTTAAAAATATTATCTCTTAAATCATATAATTGGATAACCCTCCGAGCTCTTGGAAATATCATTCGCGTACATATGCTTTTTGTGAGTTCAGTCTGAATAATTAGTTCGAATTTGTATTCCTCCTTTGACTGGTGAACAAACTAACCAAACGCAAGTAATAAATATCTTCTACGTATAACTGTCTGAGTACATACACATAGCGTGTGTTTTTTGGAACTGTATCAGCACAACTAGGTATGTATTTATTTAACTTGGGAAAATTATTTCCTGTTTTCCAAATTATTTGATGACAATTTTTGTTTACAAAAGGCTTCTTGCTTATTGAAAAACTTTAAAATTTATTTTCAATTTCACTTTAGTGTTATTCGTTACACACACTGAAAACCTGATGGTTTTGGTTAACCATCAACTCCCTGCATTTACAGCTTGAAGCAATTTTATTCCTAAAACCCTACAGAATTTATAACACTACGTGTTAATTTAACGAAGGCAAAACTGCTTTTCTTAGTTCAACAGTTAACTTTATTTTTGCTTTCTAATGTTGCACCGTTTTGGAGAAAACATCTTGTCACACTTTAAAAACCAATTTGGATTGTAAAATATACAAAGAATGTTAAACAACTTTCATTGTTTTAAGAAATATGCTTTGACTATGGTACGGCGTTTTGAAAAAAAAAATTGGTTGATTTACACTGAGTTGTTTAAATTTTTGGCGAAATATGGGAAATATCATATTTGGTGTGATAAAAAAAACTTTTCTATTTACAAATGGAGCACACTATATAGGACGATACTCCTCAAGTCACGGCGTTAATAATTCTTCTTGATGAATGCTATGAATACTTGATTAAGCAGTAACGAACAATAATTTTTCGCCAGAAATAAGTGGACGTCTAATTATTACGCCTTTCTTGGTTGTAAACAAATTATTTAGGATAAATTTCACAAAACAACGTATTTCTACAGACAACTGCGTTTAACTAAAATTTCAGATAGTCTTTACCTTTAAGTTTATCTTATTGATTGGTTCAAATGCTGTTTTATTTAAGATTTGTAAAAATTCAATAATGTAGGTACAGCCCATCCAAATGACATACGTCTTGACGGTGAGAATGACCTACCCATTCTTCCCAGTTGGTGGTGACTATTTTGTATAATTCTCAGGTAAAATCCTCAAATAACCAAGTGGAATATAGCACGGTTTATTTATCCCCCCACTTGCACTGACACCCATCCTAAGTAAATACAAACCTGNNAAGCCTACCTTATGTATTTGGATAATTTTAATTTTGAAATTGCAACATATTAAAAATCGGGTTCTGTGTAATCTAATTATGCCATCGGGGTCATAATATTAAAATTTATCAGGCGTTATAGATTTGAGAAAAAAAAAACTGTAGTTACATTACAATGTGTCAGTCATTCGTCAGGATTCATTTTGGGAAATACTGATGACTACGCAGCGTAAATTGTATAAAATGATTAAAAATAACAAGGTGAAAATTAAATCCTTTTTGAACACATGTCAAAAGCATTCATTATCACATATAGTAAACAGAAGGTAAACAGTTTTGACCTTATTGTATTTTATTGTAAACTCTCAGTAGTACACGGTCTAACTGAACTAGAGATTTTATAGTGATAAAGGTGTTATCTCTTTTTTATATATATGCTGTTTCTTTTTTTTAACGAATTTAGTAATAGCAAAAACATTCGGAAAATTATAAGTAAATATAAAAAATCTTACTATTAACACCATGTTTGTATGAATTATATTAGTACATTATATTAAAGTGGCAAAATTCAAATGTTTTTTCTATTAGTTGACTGAAACGAATCGTTAATAGTTATCTTTCATTATCTAATCAGCAATAACCAACCTATCCACGTATTTTTTAACAGCAGTGTTCTCATACTTGACGATATACGTCGTATATGCTAGTTACTGAAAGAAACTATAAAAATTACATTCATAATAAAATTGTTTTTTTTTTCCACCAGGCTGAATAATAAGCAATATTATCATGGATGTTCATTTGACGTGGGTTGTAAATATCCGTTGGGTGTCTGTTTATAGGCGCTCTTGGCTCCACCAAATTTCGGAAACCGGTACTTTTTATGTTAACAGATTTTTAAATAAGAATAAATAAAATCAAAAACAAAAAATTTGATATTCGCAGTAGTTGCAAACCCTGACTTTCTCCTTGAACAACAATTGAAGTACATGAAGCCGATAGACCGTAATGAGAGCGTAACTGACATTTAATGCATACAGTGCTTCCGTAAGTAAGTGCACTTTTCATGCAACTACACAATTATAGTTGGTCGAAAAAAAGTTTATTGAATCTGTCAATTTTCATAATTAATTCATGGATAACGTTACAAAATAGCAACTTACACTACAATGATCTTTCGACATATTACCTTTTAGACATTTTTCATTTATCCACAAATTGTTAGTTCTTCTTCGATTTTTTTATCTACTGCATAAAATATGCAACAAAATCTTGAGAATCATACCAAAATTTTCCAACTATATCTTAACTCCGCTCACAAGACGGTTTGAAAGTATCCAACAACAAAAGGATAGATGCAAATTACAAATCATCTTACTATAAGTGCGTAACCCTTACATTGCATATGAACAAATTTTAACTACATTTTCATTTTACTTTGTATTTTACATAAAAACATTGAATTGAAAATTTGCAGTTCACATTACAAATCAAATCAGTGATGCATAATATCCACCATTTTTGACAAATGACGTTATTAATATCAAATTCCAAATTCTCTCCTTATCTCTCAGTCATTAATCTGGGAAGACAATGATCAAAAATTCCGAAAACAAAATAAACGGTGACTAACAAAAAGAAAAGAATTTCTCCTATTTTCTTAAAAGACACTTCCGCTATATCTTCTCTTAACTTTCATGATTTTGCTATATTTTTTAAATCGTCTTGTCCAAAAAAATAACAGCTAACAATTATCTTGAGAACCAGTATTAAAGTTGCGATAATGTAGAACGGAAACAAATATAAATCAGTGAATGAAAATGCGCAGTAAGATCCTTTCCTGTGTAATTTTAAGGGAAACAAGACGTCTAAATAACAAACTATTTATTTAAATGAAGCTCAGATATTGCTACAGAGTCTAACAGGATATAATGAGTCTGCTTTTGGTTAAAAATTAAAGCACATCGTTTACATTTCATCAGTTACAGACATAAAGCTTAGACAATTTACAAAAATTGACACTTGTTTTCGATTTAGAACCAGAAATGAGTAATTTAAAGCAATTTCGTTTGAAGTATAATAATTATTTTAGGCCACGAGGCAAGACGTTTATGTTATTTAAATTTATTTTCCCAAAAATAAACTAAATAGTGAGATTTACGCTTATATAAATTAAATAGACATTATAATAAAAACAAAATCAAAGCAGTGTACTTTAGAAGACAAGAATAGGTATACTCATATATTTTTACAGCGCAATATGCGCGATATTGCACTGTGTAGGTATAGAGGTGGTACATGGTCTTGAAGAAGATAAAGAATTAAAAATTAAATTATAACAAACGCCTACAATGATACTGCAATATTTCAATGTTACGGATTACGTTTAACAACCTCCATAATTTCAAAATACATTATTTCAAGAACAGTTTATTGGCATCCATTAAAAATAAAAATAGCTCTGATTTTCGATTTAAACGAGAAAATGTACCTATTCAACCAGTAATAAAAAATGTAATTTCATCAAGAATAGGATTTCAGTAGTCCAATAAATGGAGTTTAGGCAGCGTCTGAGACTTGGTGGAATATATCAGATAATAAAAACACAAACTGTAATCATGTCAAGAGAACTTTAAGGATAGGACACGATACGATAATTTAAAAAACTTCACGGATCCAGTTTTTCCTACAGCTCAAGGCGCCAATTTTTCAAAATAACTTCGCCAGGGTCTCAGTAACAAAAATCTGTTTTCATGTGAGAAAAGCTGTCATCTTTACTCAGTTTTTTGGTCCAGTTTTCTTTCCAAATAGTTTTGACTGTTTGGCTTGTTTTGGCACGAAAGCCCTGACCTATCGCTACTCCATGACGCAATAAAAAAATCGATGCAGTATAAAGGCCTTATTACAACGCTGTTGCATTGTGTGTTAATCGCTCCAACTTTCTATTCGTTCTATTGATCCACCTTTCAGCTTGATGCGAATGGAAATGAACAGTCAAGATTAAAAGAAATTGCATGACGTGATTCAAACACCAAATTCGTTATCTGATGATAGCAGATTAGATCATTAAACTTGTCATGAATGCTGAAATATTGACTCATTATCATTGAGTGGAGTATGTCCAAAATTTTTCCTTGTCCCTCAAGTGGTTTACGATGAATTGATGATGAATTTTTACTAGTTCCATCTTAAAGTACCTTGTATAATTTGATTATCACTTTTTATGATGAAATTGGCACATGCATTGATCGATAATTTTGCCGAAATGCCGCTAATACGGTTAACATTTTATAACAAATTATTTCAATACATAAACATAATTATGACGATTTTTGCGTCAAAACTGATGTTGAGCTAGGTAAGTTGCAAAATTTTAATGTAGAAACCTCACGCATAAAACTCCTAAATAATAAAAATACTTATGAGAAAATCATAAATTTTCGATCAAGGAACTTTTCCTCCCTACTAATTTATGGACGGTGATATTTTATGAGTTATAAACGTAAACTTTCTTGTAAAAAATTCTAAAATGCGCAGTTATTGAGAAGGTCAGTGAGGAAAAAGGTCGCACCGAAATCAATACCCACCTCTGATTTGTTCCTGCGGAATCATAACTAATGTTGGCAAGCAAACATTTATCCAAGGCCCTATTAAACCACGTCGCCATGAATAAAATAAATATGTATTGGCGACATTCATGCCATGCGGCCCGAAGCCATCACTTGAGCTTATTTTAAGTCGTCTTCAATCACACCACGCGCTTGAATATTTTTTTGGGAAAATTTTCGAATTATCACTAATTTTCTGGATAGGTCGGGATTCGGCTTGACCTACCCTGATGGCTAGACGCCAAGAGGGGTCGATAAAAAAGGGGAGGTGTACCATAATAATTCGTTGTTGAAAATACTTGAATCGTTGCGTAATGGTTCGGTGTGTACCATGTTAAAACGAAATCTACATGTTTTTTGAGCAAGTTTATTTTTAAGACGAAAATATGAGAGTGGTGAGGTTCGGTTGGCAAACATCCTCATAAATATTGTGGAGACGGCTCGTCCTAAATTGGTCTGTTCGCAACTATTTATAGAAAAATGTCACAAAAAGTGGATTTTATTTTTGTTGACATAATTCTAATTATCCATTAGTAAATTTCGAACTGCGGGCTGTAATCGATAGGCGTATTTTTTAATTTTAATGCCGTACATAAATTTCTAATAACACTAGCGACCTCTACCGATCATTAGTCCAATGAAAAATTGAGGGCACAGTACAATCATTGCAATCGATATTTCTGCTTAATTTCTTACCAGTTGACTGTAATTGCGTAATTTATAAAACATCGCATTTCAATAATTAATTTATCTTACTTATTGACGAGTGGATACATAAATACAATGTCTCTTAATAATAATAAAAACCACTATCCTTAAGTTGTGGTCATCAAATGTTCTGGCAAGGCTTGCATTTCAACCTAAAATTTTAAACATTAAACTTCAAAAAAAAAAACATTAAATTAATAATACTTTTGTGGTCTTCAAGGCTACTCCTTCTGGTAGATTTCGTTCAATATATTCTAGTAACGTATCTGCAGTGGATCCTGTGAGATATTTAAACTGCACAAAACTGAAATACGTTCTAGTTTCATAATGGACTTGATGTTTCTTATAAATATGTACAGATTTTAACACAGTATATCTCTCATGTACTGGTTTACGTAAATTCCACCTAAAAACCGATTTATTAATATTTAAAATTTCACAAAATTCTGGGTGCAACGTTTTTGATTGAACATCCAGGTGATTGCTAGCTGTTGTAGTAAATTTCACAAAACTATTTAGAACCGCGGGGTCATGACCTTTTAATTCTAATTCGACAATTCTGTATAACTTGTCAGGTTCACTCTCTTCAGTTTTTTGGATACTTGATATTTGTCGGAAAGTAGATTTTGAGGTTATATTGCTGGTGTGTTTCCAAACAGTTCTCAAAAAATTCTATAACAATTGCAACAGTTTTTACAATAAAAAGACAGGCCTAGAACTCACCATTTTATAAACTATAGTAAAAATTAGCTAGCAAAATTAATTTTGAAAATTATATTTAATTTTCCCTGACAATTAGCGTCACATTGACACTTGGATTCAAAAGTAGATTTCTGCAATCGCATTAAAACCTTGAACCTGATTACGTAAAATATTTAAATATCAGTTCATTGAAAGCTGATATCTGAATTTTACCTTTATCGAGGTTCTATAATTATCAATATCTAAAAATTAAAATTGCAGAATCTTATTTTTCATTTCATCTAAATAAAATGATGATGCGCTGTTGCCGACTTGTGGAATAAATTCCACTTGTCAGACAAGATATCGCATATATTTTTGCAAAAAAGTTCATTCGTGGTAATCAATAAAAGACTTCACTAATGAATAAATACTAATATTTCTTTAATGATGTGACTGACTGATGTTACGATTTCTAAACATTGACTGGATTACTGGCAACATTGCATTTATAGGAATTAAAAATATATACTGTTGGCGATATTGATAAATGTTGGCAACAATTTAGTTATTTTTTGAAGTAAAGTCGATTAATGACAGATAGGAGATTACATTATAACTTCTCGAACTTACGGTGCACAATTTTATAAATAAAATACATTACAAATGTCAAAATGTTTAGGTATTCGTTATCGTGGTATATTTTTACACTCACATTATTAGAGTCAATCATTAAAACGCACTTAACAGTACATGACAGCAGTCATGGTAAGTTTTTTATGCATTTGTACATGAAGAACTTATCTTGTCCTTAGATGACATTAAATGTAATCATATAAAATGAATTGCATATCATTCTAGGCTTCATCACCAATAACCAGAGGTACTTCGACAATGATCTCAGCGTTATTCATGAGGTATGTTGAACTTGAGTCGAAAATATTTAAAAAACAGTATTTTTCTTGTTGCAGGAAATCACATCTGGATTGCGGTAAGGAATCGAGATTTTCGCCAAAAACGGGCATTTGATGCTTTGCTTTTAGGTCAGCAAGGATCAATGATGCCACCTTAAAGCTGCAACTCAGATTTGAACCTGCTTTTCTTGATTTTAAATATAGGCGAGTTTGCATCGTTGTAACAATATTGTTCTAATGCTGATGTCATTGTAGGCCTTTGGGAATACCTCATTTAGAAAAAGTCACATTATTCAATGTTGATAATAATAAAAGCATTGATATGACTTCAATATCTGGGAGTACTGTACATTTCCACAGTTCTTTTTTTGAGGATAAGGTAAGGGTTTTGTTGATAAAGAAAGTTGTTGCTGTTCATTAAAAAAATTGTAGAAAATTCCTCCCCTGGGCAATACTTCTTTCAATGTAGTGTTCCTAGGCCGGGAGGAAGGATATGTGGAAAGCAGTCTTTTTATTCACACTACGGAGGGTCATTTTAAATATAATGTAGTGAAACTTCATGAATTTCCATGCAAAATGTACATTTAATGATTTCAGGTGAAAGGTTCGAGTATTTACAGCCCATACAGATTAAGGCCCATTGTAGGTATAAAATTGCCAATAAACGCATCATTTTCTCCCCTTATTTATATGCACAATCCTCACACAGAACCTATACAAGTGAGTATATTCAAGACAGCTGTTGGCATATGCACGTAAAAGATACAGTTTTTAATATCAGACTTTCGCTTGTATCTAATGTTTATTTTAATTTTAGATTATAGAAGTTTACAGTAGCGGGGGCGATTTCCATTTAGAGTTGCCCACCGGAGAATTAGAAGGGCCCAAAGACATGTGGGAAATACCGCCCCTTCAAACCAAAGCTGTTATTCGAGTCAGATTTCAAGCCAAATCTGAACAAAATCACACAGCTTACGTAAGAATTAAAGTCAATAGTAGTGAGGAGATTCTCGTGGTGCCATTAGAAGTGGAGGTTTCCGCGGATGGTGGGATTTTCGATCCCCAAGGGTCCATCGATTTCGGGATTGGGGGCAGTTTGGACTCCCCAAAACAAGTCGAGTTGTGCGTTTTTAATCCACTGAAAAAGGCTGTTAGAATTCATAGCATTGTGACTTCTTCAGAAGCCATCAAAGTTGCCTTTGAAAACGTCAAGCTGATGCCGGGGATGAAGGAGGGAAAAAGTGGTTGTGTTAAAATTGGTACCCTCACCTTGGATTGTAAGTAGTTTATAGTTTTATTTTTTAAATTGCAAAGGCCTTATCAATAGTTACGGAAATTATCTTCTGTAATAACAGTTTTATTTTGGAAATTCGATTAACTGGATGTAAATCATTATAAACAATATACATTGCCATAAATTAACTTATCCATTGAGTCCAAATAGCTCAACTTAATTTCTGCTTTTATCAAATTTTATAGCCCATTATCCACCATCAAAGTTAATGAGCTACACAATTTCCTTTAATGTAGTAATTCTGTTTGTGTATATTCCTTTGTTATTACATTAATGCTTGGACTGTGTACTTCAGTTTTGATTTTCGTGAATTGTTTTTTGAAAAATGTATTCATTAAAGCAATCGCATCTTAGACCGTATATTGTTCTTCTAGGGAAGACGGCTTTCAAAACGCAGGATTATTTTGGGAAGATAACGATTAAATATAAAAATGGTAAAAGCCAAACGGAAATACCTTATTATTTAACAGTTCTTGAAGGTGGGATTTCGTATGATTCCCTGATAACTCGTTACTTCATTAACGACAAATCGGAAGGTTTGTCGGCAAGAAGTTTTAAAGTAAAGAATAATTTCTTGTCTTCAGTCAGGTTGATTAATTATACATTGCCTGATGACGCCCAAAAGTTTTTTAAAGTGAGTTCCGAACACTGTTTCAGATGGATTTAATAAAAATCGCAATTGTAGATAGAACATTTTAAATCTATTATTCTCAAACCGCAACAGGAAGTCAATATTTTTACTATCAAACTTAGAAGCGGGGTTCAAACCACAGATTTGAAGGTTAATTCGTATATTATTATCAAAACAAACATTTCTGATGTTACAATACCCCTGTTGAGTTACAACGGGAAATTGCAAGTGGTATTTACACAAATTAAGGAAAAAGATACATCTTTTATGCTATATTTTTAGTATTTACCCTTTAAGAGTAAAGATTATTCGTTAGATTTGGGATTGATAAGTTTCGATTCGACGAAAGAGATCTTTTTTCTCGTTCTTAATAATAATCCAGTCGATATCGCAGTGAAGAACGTAAAGACTTCGATTCCCATGACCAACGCCGTGATGCTGGGTTGCGGAAAGGGCGATCACAATTCGGCTTTGCTGCAAGTAACATTTCAGAATCTTACGAAATGCGTAAGTAGCCGACAGTTTCAGAGATTGAAAATTTCGTTTGGGGTTTTATAGAGTCATTTGAAAACGAGCGAATATGCAATAATCCGGTTGACAGTCCAGACTTTTAATGCCGAAGGTCAGATTTGGGGTGATGTCCAAGTCGAGACGCAATACGAAAACTTGTCGGTGCCCGTCCATTTCAAAGTGGCCCCTGGCAAGCTGGAAATCGGACCCGACCGACTCGTCTTCGATCAGTGCTTTCCGGTAAGAATACGCCGCCATCTGTTGCTGTTGTCGTTAAACGAGTACTTCATTCCAGGGTAAAATTTGTTCGCACCCGTTGCGCGTCCACTCGACCTTCAATGATCCTATGATCATCGAAGAGATAATCAGTCTGCCCCCGGATAGTCGTTTGAGCAGCAAACATTCCGGACACATACTGGCTCGGGCCACGAAAGTCATCGGACATTTGTACCTCGACCCCACGGTGGGGTGCGGGAATGAGTGCTACACGGGATTACAACACGACACCACAGGTAGCTTTTGTGAGTTCCATGTGCGATTTTCGCTGAGTTTTTAATTTTAGCGCAATGGCTAAAGACGCTTAGCTTATCAAAATCCATCGCAGACTTCGATTTGAATCTAGTCAATGTTTTTTACAATAGATATCTTAATTTTACCGCCAACGGTTCCAGAAGATGGCACAATTTGACTTTAAGATTAGATACTTCAGAGGTTCGAGGTCACATTTTCAAAACCAGGGTCAAAATGAGTTGGCCCAGTTTGCTGGTGGAACAAAACCTCGAAAATAAATCCGTTTTCACTTTTCCTCTCACGCAGATTGGAAATGTTTCCTACAGAAACATCACGATACGTAATCCGTCAAGTTACAGTTTAGTTGTACAGTTGGTTATGGATAAGGATTATCCTGACTTGCAGTTGATGCATGAAGGGCTACCTTCTAATTTTATCCCCAGCAGTCAACAAGAGTTTAAAAAAATCAAACACGGCTTCTTCTTTCACGAACATTTTAAAAGACACTGCTACGAACTTGCGGATAGTTTAAATATAAACGTGCACGAAGAGTCGTTGCCTGTGTTGTTGGGTCCTGGGCAAAATTTCACGTTTGTCGTTGGTTTTCAGAGCGAAGATACCGTTCTTAATTCTGCTTTGATTTTTATCAGAAACAATCTGACCATTTTGGAAGTAATAAGGCTAAAAGGGCAAGGAGCCCATCCTCTGTTTAAATTTGGTAATCGCAAACCCGGTTCTGTGCAGCCATTGTCGTTCGAATTAACAGAAAAACATCTGAAAGACTGTGAGAGAGAAAAACAATTTCGTAATCCATCACCGAATTTGACTGTGAAACGGTCATTTACAGCCCGCAACATAGGTGATGTGACGATTCACATCAACAGTTTTTTTATTAATGATTTGCCTTGTGAAGGTTACGGTTTTAAAATACTCAATTGTGTTCCTTTTGTCTTACATCCGAATGGAACGAAAAAAATTGATATAGCTTTTACGCCAGACATGACTTTGTCGAAAGTGACTCGAATGCTAGTTTTAGACACCAGTTTAAACTATCCAGTGAATTACACCCTTCACACAACGATTCCGTCATATTATTTAAGTCTATGTTCGAGTCTGATAATGAGACCAACGTGGGAATCTTACTTAAGTTACATTACTATAAGCTTTATGTTTCTGTTGTTTATTTTCATTGTATTGTTGGCTATTTTGGACTCTGAGAGGATTAAAAAACAAACCATAACCGCATTGATGGCACCAAGTAGCCTTGCAACACAACCTGTCTTGGACTTGAGGCTGGTGGGTCAACAGACCAGAGCAGAAATACGTTCTAGTAAAATAGACGACAAGAAATTGAATGATGATCACAAATCTGAAAAGATCGCTTTGAACGAATTCAGCAAATCCAAACATGATGGTGAGAAGTACACAGTCTTAGTACCTGCAACCGGCAAGAGTAAGAAAAAATTAACGAAAAAGAATAGTAGTGAAATGGGACAAAGTGATAATGACGCACAAAAAAAGTTAATCGAAGTACAAACTAAAAAGAAGCCTGTGGTCGATTTTAGAAGCGAAGATAAAAAAGCAACCAGCGCTGTTAAAGATGGCAAAAAGACGGTTCAAATCAATAAGAAAGTTACCAAAAATACTGTTGTACCTGTTTACGAAGAAGAAACTTCGTCTACTACGACTGATTGTAGCAGCAATAATGATGAAAATGACAAAGAAATTGACCAAAGAAACTCAAAAGTTTGCTCAAAGAAGCCTGGCAATAATAAAAACGAAAACAATCATCAAGAAGAACTTCCAAACGTTGAAATGAAACCGTTAAATCACCCTAAAGTCGAACGTAAAAGATCGGGACCGAAGTCAGCGTACAAGAGTAACAAAGAAAACGATAACAAGGGGGAGGTGAAAACTTACGAGAAGAAGTCACATAAAGGAAATAAAGATAAAAAGGAAAAACAGCATCTAAGTAAAAAATTGTCTTCTGAGAAAAACTCTTTCAAAAACAATGAAAAAAGAGAGAGTCCTCCAGTGCGAGTGAGCCCCCCGATAACATCGTCATCAGTTTGGGGGGAAAATCGCGCCACATTTAGTGACGTCGTGGCCAGAAGTGAAAATACGGTTAATATTGCAAATACACGTCCTCTGTCGCAAACTCAAACGACTAAACCGACCATGTACGTTGAACCCTACAAGCAAACGTCTACAGAACTGGGTCCAATTGGCTCTAGACGAATCGATTTTTGGCAAGACGGCGACGGCTTAAGCATGGAAGATCAGTCCAATAGTTTTTTTTCAAATTCTTATGATTTGGCTTCGGAAAACAATCCAAATTTTCTTGATGATTTCGTGTCGAATAATAACGAGACCTGGGGACCTAATCAGAGTCTGTTGAATCTGTTGGAAGGTGCAGGAAATAATCTGCTGCAGGGTTGGTGTCTGTAAATACAAATGAACTGTGATAAGATGATCAAATTTTTAGACCCTTGGAATCAAAACTTGGTCGGTTCAAACAATGGTTACTGGGATTCGTTCTATAGCCCTTTGAACGAGAGTTTGCCAGTTCAGCAACCGGCAGTGGGACAACAGTCTGGCTACTTATGGGGGTCGTCATCTGTATGGCAGCCGTGGGCTCCGACAGACTTGCCCAAAACGCCGACGAGAACGCCTCCAGGTTTCGATACGTTTGCTCAAAGGAAAAATGAAGAGGTAAATTCAAACGATTCGATAAAATACGCGATATTTATTGCATCTAATTGTTACAGTCGCCCACTCAGCAGAGGGAGGTTTACAATCCGTTCGGTACAAGCAACATCTGGACTCAGCAGCAACAGAATCCATGGAATTATCAAGGGCAATGATTTAATGTTTCACGCAACTAGGGTTCGTTGGTTTTTATATTTTATTTGGGCCGTTTGCACTTAAATCACGTGGTAATAAGCGTGATTTTTTTCTTTGTGTTGTAAGACTGTGCGTAATTTAATAATACTCATTTGTTGTAGGGACCCTAGTTCAAGTCTTTTCAACATTTTCTGAATGTTAAATACTGTAATTTATTTATTAACTGTTCCTGACAGGTCTTCTAAGTAAAGTTTGAGTTTCTCAACAAATAAATGTTATAATTGAGCGTATTTCTTTTCTTTCAAACATTCGGCATATCATTTTTTGTCGTGAGAATGATACGTGTGATCAAAAAAATAGGAATCAAACAACATTTATGTAATTCCATAAATACCACATTAACTTAACGTCAAAAAATCCTAGCAGGACTTGGACTTGATTTGTGGTGACATTAAATCAGATAAACTCCCAAAAAATGTCGATGATCATTGGTTGTTTATTGAAAAGTACCAATGAGGGATTTTTTTATTTGATTCATTGTCTACAATTCGGATATTTAAAAATTAGTTTATAAAGCGTGGGGCCAATACGACTTTAAATTTATTAAAATGTGCTTTTTTTTAACAATCTCCATGGAAAAATTGTTATTTTACGATCGCGATCGTGATATTAATTGAACGTAAGTTATATGGGCATTAATCTTAAATTAAAAGAATCATTTCCGGTGAAAGTGAACGAGTTAGAAACTTGAATTATCATTTCTTACTTGGTGGCAANNATCATACTTTAGATACCGACTGGCAAAAAATTAGTCACGATAAGTAGGCCAAATCAATAAATCAAATAGGGATATTTGGATAACAAAGCTGTCGTTGCTAGGATATTCCCATTTCGTTTTTTGTTTTTCCTTGAATTATTTTAGCCGATAAAGTACCTATATTTGCAAATGGATATGTATTAAGATTATTTGAATTGAATTGCAGTCGTTATTTGTGTTTCGCGGTTACAGAAATTAAATAAATTTCCATGACCATGATCATGGTTTAAATTATTTGAAAAGTGCCATGTAATCAAAAAAAAATTCCATGCAGTCTCTCATGACCATGATCATGAAAATCAAAACATTAAATCAGTCGAAAAGTGTCATGTGATAAAAAAAAAGAAATTAAAGTGGAAGATTTCTTGCTGAATTTTATCGGTTCATTCTTAGATCACATTACAATGTGTATTCATAAAAAAAAACAACTTTTACTCAAAGAATAAGTGTGCAGCAGTGTAAAACTATTTAATTAATGTTACCGATTTACTCATATGGTACGTTTATAACATGAAAGGTACATTATTAAATCGTTTATTGTAACAGTAAAAATGAAGATTATAAATAACGTATGATCAGGTTGATGAATACTGTAACTATTTGGTAGTTAAATGGGGTCTATTTTGTAAGAAAAAATTTAAAAGATCTGCGATTCTGTTTGTCACTGCAT
>QDEB01106231.1:0-10175 GCA_004193795.1 Asbolus verrucosus | reverse complement strand
TGGAAAGTGCACCACCAAGAAAGAGTAAGGCTGGAGCTGTAAAATGGTGGTAGGTTTATTTTAAAGGTACAAATAAGTAAGTTTAAAAGAGAATCAGAAATAAAACTTTCTCTTTAATAATTAGTCATGTCGCCTGGAGCAGCTACGTAGGCCCTAATACGCCTATGTATGCTGGAAATGAGGTGATCTCATCCCCGGCTGTCAGTTATTGATGAAGTAACTCATCTAAGTTGCTAGATGGCTTAGGTAACAACCGCAATCTTCTCCCAATGTTATCCATACATGTTCGATGGGAGATAAGTCAGGAGATCTTGCAGGCTCGTAATTGTGCATCTTCTAAAAACCTCCTCGTTACATTAGCAACATGTGGTCTCGCATTATTTTGTGGAAATGTGGCGTTTACAAGTGTATGGATGAAAGACACACAGAAAGAACATTATTAATGTATCGACGAGCGTTTAATGTTACTGGAATGACCACTAAAGGCGATCGACGACCATTACAAATTGCTTCCCAAACGATAACCCCAGGTGTCAAAGTTTTCCGGAAATTCGACATTTTGCTTTTCTTCCCTACGTCTTCTCATTCTTACTCGACCATTAGTAGCTCATAAGCAGAATCAGGATTCATCATTGAACACACTAGTTTGGCGTTCATCCTGCCAACTTGCTCTTTCTCTATACCAATGACATCTTTTGGACTTGTTTCGAGCAGTTAAAAGGTAAACGTCGAATCAGACTACAAGAATGAACTCCAAAAGCCAATAATCGACGATGACTTTTGGATTACTTATGGGCATTTTTCGATCAATGGCCATAAATCAATCCGTAACAACTGATCTGGAACTTTGAAATCGATCCGCAGTTGCCATTTGTCTAAGAAGTTGATCTTCTCGATGATTGGTGCGACACAGAGGTCTGACTTTCTCATCGTTTGGACCTTCAATATGAATTAATATTTTATCAAAATATCAGAGGTCTCGCTTTATTCCTTGGTGGTGGAATTTTTATGGAAGCACTTTTGATGTCACATCTTACAAAGTGCTGAAGTTTGGTTAAAATCTTCAAACTCATAATTAAAAAAAAATGAATTTCTTTGATGTGCAAGAATCTGGTTCAGTGTTTTAAAAATTTGGTTTTATGTGAAGACAAAAAATTCTTGAAGTTATAAATTTTTCAGATTTTTTTCTTTCTAGCCGTTACGAAGCATTTTAAATGAAATTAAATTTGAAAAGTAATGGGACTGACCTTCTTCACTGAAGTGTGAATTGTATAAAAACTTTATTAATTTTTTACACCATTTACTGTTGTTGCTATACAGATTTAGCGGAACTGAATTTGTATTGGTACTACATATAGTATTAAACGACCATGTGGTTCATTTTCGTGGATGTTGAAAAAATCCCCAACATAATATGGATATATTGTACTTTATCATTTACCATATGGTAATGAAGGTAAGGCCTCAAACAGAATCGTCAAATGTTTAAAAAATGTATTTTGCAAAATAGTACAAATAAATTTGGAAAATGACGAATAATCATGGCTGAATTTCCATTAAGAAATAGAGCTGTTAACGGTCCATAAACGTCTTATCACCAACAAGATACTTTCAGTTTTCTGAACAATTACAAATCTAACAATTTAGAGTTACACACAAAAAAAATTAAATAAATTATCAATAAAGGCGGATTAGGAATACAAAGAAAAAACCTTGGATAGTATAAAAGCCAGCCAAGAATTATTATTGTTGTTTACAATTTGCATCACGGGCTGCTTTATCGTTATCCTTTTCATCCGAATCGGTATCCTCAGTGGTATCTTCTAGATCGTCATCATCTTCATAATCATCATCCTCATCTTCAATAGCCTCTCCAGTGTAAAACAGCACAGCTCGGGGCACAATTCGCTCTCTAATATAATGGCCAATTTCAAAATCAGTTGTTAGTAATTGACGCAATTCATCATCAATCTCTTCTCCTTTAGCGTTTTCAGGAAGTTCTGGGGGCGAAAAGAAATTAAAGAACGAATCATTTTGAACAGTTTTGGTGACTGTGCGCACTACGCCACGACTCTTATGCTTCTGCTTCTTCTTCACAGTTTTCAGCGTCACATTCATTCCTTTGTTCCAATTGATGGTGCAACCTTTACACTTGAAAATTTCAGGACCTTCGAAATTGAAAGGATCGTCTTCTTCAGGTTCACACTTCATGAAGTATTCCTTTGTAAGAACGGTGTTGGTGAAATATTGGTTTGGAGCAAAATGGAATGAAAGCGAGAAACTCTGAAAAAACAATGACACATGATATATACAAGTTCAAGTGTGATCGAAGCGGATTTACCATCGGGTTTTCTGTGCAGTCAACCTTGATGTCTTTAAGGTGGCTAAGAATAGGTTCATCTGGGGGCTGCACCATTTCGGACAGTAAATTAACATTTTGGAAGATTGTCAACCAGAAATTAGGGATACCTTCTGGGTCTGGTTTGTCAGTTTTCTCGGGACTTTTGGGAATGATCTCTGGGGTTTTGTTGGTTTCCTCATCAATTTTGGCTTTTGTTTTAAGCTGGTTGCCCAAATTTTCATCCTCGTCCTCTGAAGGCCATTGAGATTCTTCTTCCGTGGGTTCATAGGCGCCCGTCACTATTGTGTGCCTTTTCTCGTACATCGGCACGTACAATTTGTGATATTTACATTCCAAAGCGTGCACTTCGGCGAAGAATTTTGCTTCGATGTTGGTGGCTTCCAACTGGAGCTTCTTCAACGCCTTGATCCTCCGTTTGACGGCCGGAGGGACCTGGCCGAGCCTGTCGGCATTCCGCTGGCTCTCCAGCGACGCCAGAACGTTGGTGAAATCCATGAACTTGTTGGGAATCTTCTGCTCGGTTTCCTCTTCTTCCACCGAAGAATCTTCGAGGGATTCGTCGGGATGCTCGGGTTTGGTAGTTGCCATCTTTCCTGAAAGACAAGTTTTTGTTGAGACTTTTTGCGAGAGCGTGCTGGAACAGCACGAGGGCCGACACGTCCTTATCGCAGCGCTCAATTCAACCTCCCGGAGCAGAACCGGTGCATTCTATCCGGCTCGCCACACGTGCAGATTCAACGGAAACACAGACGTCGAAAATTTTATCGCGAACGAAACTTCCACAAAGCCGAAAAATTGCGTCGCAGCCTCCTCCGACCGGCGTCACGGCCTTCTGCGCGTCGGCCGGGCGAAAAATCTGACAATTTTCGGAAAACATGCCAACACGTTCCTCCTACTCACCGTGTGCCGATTTCAAAGATGGTGGTGGCCAGAAGACGAGATTATCCGTCTGCAGCAACAGCGAGAAAGAGAAAAATCCTCGCCGTTACGTCGAACAAAAACGAATTTCCTGCATCTGCGTCCGGCGACTGCGCGTCGCCCGAAATCGGACCGGGCAGACGCGGCAACGTCGCACGCCGAATTTTTTGTTCCGCCCAATTCGCAACTGCCCACGTGGTTGGGACGACGCGGCCACCGATGGTCAGAAAATCCGGTGCCGACCACCGGGCCCATCGCGACCGCTCCCCAACAAAGCGGGCTTTTTCCCTCCTCTGCACAGCCCGATTCGACTGTTTTTTGTCGTTTTGTGGCCTCTTTATCGGCCACGCTAACAATGTACCGTTATTTGCACCTTCGCTTCGTCAATCTGTTTCTTTATTGCTCGATTGGCAAATTTAAAGTTTACAATTAGGGTCATTTATTACCATCTAAAATAAAACCGCACACGCACTGTTGCCACATCGACTCGCCACCTCGCACCACTAAAAATTCATCTTTTTCAAATTTAAAAATAACTTGAGTTATCAAAACTGATAAATGAGCTCGTTTTCCACAATATTTGTGAACTGCACCGGAAACGATGTCATTAACCAGGCAAACAGCAATTTCCTTTGTTTTCATCGAAAATGTTAGGTTATATATATAAATTGAGATCAAAACATATTTTAATAATAATCGGAACCATTTCAGCTTGTTACTGTACTGTTCAGGTAACTGTTAAAATATTTTAAGCAAATTAATTACGGAATGGTTGCAGATTATTTTAAGGGTTTATTTCAATCCTGATGCAGATTATCCCGTGCTTATGTGGTGGACGCCTTTTATGGGAGAACACGATGAAATAATCAGTTGCCTTAATCGGTATAATTGTTTATTAACCGGAGATAAGAAGCACATGAACAATACAAATTTAAAAGTATAATTAATTATGTTTTATGGGCTCTTAATTTTTTCAGGCTTTTTTGTTTTATGGCAGTCAGTTTGAGATCAAGAACTTACCTGTACCCAAAGATAAGATTTGGGCCCTTTTCCACGAAGAATCGCCACGAAATGTCGCCCTTTTTCTCTATAACAGAACTTATGAATTATTTGAGATTGTTTCAACATTTAGTCGACATAGTGACTTGCCTTTAACATTACAGTATTTAGACAACTTAAGTATTATTACAGGTACACAACAGATTTAAGTGATTTTCATTCTTATCATAAATTAATTCTTAGATACTCAGTATATGGTTAGCGTTGAAGAGAAAAATAAACTTTTGAATGATATTGCTCCAGTATTATATGTACAGTCCGACTGTGACACTCCTGTTGAAAGGGACGCTTATGTGAGCGAGCTTATGAAGTATATTCCAGTAGACTCCTATGGAAGTTGTTTAAATAACAGAAAATTTCCCAAAGAGTAAGTTGACGGAAAATTTGCCCTAAAGATAAAATCTCCAATTTCCAGACTTTCCAAAATTGACTCTTTGGATCTTTACAACGGTGAATTGTTAAAATTTGTATCAAAGTATAAATTCGCCATAGCGTTTGAAAATGCGGTTTGTCAGGATTACGTCACTGAAAAGCTATGGCGCCCTCTGCTGGTGGGAACAGTTCCGATATACCTGGGATCCCCCAGCGTGGAAGTAAGTGATGTAATTTATGGCTTAATTAATTTCTTACGTTGTTGCACATTAGGACTGGTTACCCAACAAAAATTCCGCGATTTTGGCGAAACATTTTCAGACTCCTGCACAGCTGGCGGAGTTTCTGAATAAAATTAACAAAAACGACAGTTTGTATGAGAAATTTCGAAAACACAAATATGGGGAAATTGAGAACGGTTTTCTCAAAAATGCTTTAGCCAAAGGCCCGTTTGGGATGACGACAAATCGAGATCACCCGATTCCGGCTTTTGAATGCTTTGTCTGTCAGATGGTTTATGAAGGTGTTAAAACACGAGAAGCGAAGTCTGTCTATGATTGTCCCCGACCAAATCCAAGGAATAGCTGGGAACATCATTGGCGATTTGGGGACTGTCAGTCAAAAGCTTTAGTGAATTCTGTAAAAAATAATGTAAAGCTTGAAGTAGATCCATGTTGATTAATGGAGGAAAAATACAAATAGTATATTTTTATTGAGTGACAACTCCGCTATTAAAAAAAAAAGAGAGAAACTAATTATGTGAAAACATTGCTACAAATACTCAATTATTGCAAATGAATATTATAAAATAGATACGAGTAAAATCTTCGTCTTATTTTTAATCTAAATAAATTTATGAAAATTAAATCTCTGTTTACTAATTTATCACAATTTAACATTGTAGCAAATCCAATGGTTGACTAAAACAAAAAATACACAATTATCATCACAATAATTGAAGTACACTTAGGCGTTTTAGGACACACAGTTCAGTCATTTTTATAAGTACAATGGAATAAATAAAATTGGAAATTAAGGAACAACATTCCTATACTTGCCCAAAATATACAAAATAATTATGAACCAGGTTAAATGGAAGACTAATATCTGTGTTTAAGTAAAACTTTCCTTGGGAAAAATCGAATTTTCAATACGTCACAAGTGGCTAAAAAGCAATGAATAAAATTTAAACTGATAAAATGACATATTGAAAATCTCCTATTAGTACGCTACATAAAAAAAAAACATGGAGTGAGGTACATTATCCCTGTATTCACGATTCCTTTTCTTCGGGATAACAAAAACAAGTCATCCTACAACGCCTTTTTAGATCAGTCATTTTTGCCCTTACTTTTTTTAGCAAACACAAACAATTTTTTCTTCTTCTTTTTGATGTCTTCATCCATCAGCGACGAATCTGTCGAACAAATATCGTCTTCCAGCGAAGCGCAAGGCTGTTCTTTTATTGTCGTTTGTCTTAAAGGCTTCGGCTTCGACGGAGCGTCCAGCGATGTGTCCGAATGTGACGACTTCGGCCTCCCGGAATCCAAAACCCCCACGTTTATGTCTTGAGAAAGAGACCGTGTCATCGGCGAGGATCTACTGGCTATTGAGATATTGTTGTTGCTAATACTTCGTGGATTGGAAGACAGTTTGCTGGTCCTGGCGTATCCGGAAATCGACTCCTCGGGCCAATTTGAGCTGCACGGAAAAAGCGTTACTCTCGCATCAAGTACGTGCTCGAACGGCACCAACTGAAACTCACATTTCACCTCCTACCATGAAATGGACTGAAGACTGCGGTGCAGGTTTGCTCTCAGAATGTGAATCTTCTTCTTGTCGGCTCGCCTCGCTTCCGGAGGAGTCTCCTTCTTTCCACGAATGGTGTGCTGTGGACGTCTCCGTATATCCTGTACACATACCGCCATCTTACACCGGAATTAGCTACCCAGCATGCATTATTATTAATAACTTGATATTTGGTTCGTCGAATCGAACAGTTGCGCTTTGATCTAACTTGAGGGGTTAGAATGAATTAGAAATGAATTGATTGCGATTAGTCATTTTATTCAATTGCACAACTACAACCTAAGCAAGCGGTAAAAGACCCAATTCGCTTACCTTGGTAGCGTCGCCAAAAACATTCTGGATGTGTCAAAATAAAATTGTTCAAGGAAACGGAATAAAAATAAATTTTAATAACTATTCAACAGGCCTTTATATTTTGATTGAAATGATCTACAAACTAACTGATAAATAATCAAAGAAAATACAAGCCCCCTAGCATAAAAAATAAATTACAATTAAGCGAAATAGCTACACAAAAAAATATAAACTGGTTCAAAAATAAGTACAGGTTTTTAAGAAAATATCGACGGCTACGATGTCAGGTTAGGTTAGCAACAATTGCTGAAATAAGTATGCAGATTAAAAATTGCATTAAGAGTGTCAGCATGGTGATTCAGAAAATATTAGGAGAGACAAGAGATTTTTCGAGTGAATTCACAAAAGATGAGAACATCCCCAGGTACTGAACACTCTGAAATTAATTTGTTTCAACGAACCAAACATTAAGTATACGTAATTGTTGAAAATTAAGATTAACCTCCTCATGATTTTTTAAGTGGAATTCGAGTAACGATAAAATAGAGAGACGTTAAGAGAGTATTAGAACGTAGTAAAGTCATGTAAAAATATAGTTTTAAAGAGCAGAAGAATCATGAGGATGTTAACAGGCACTAACCTAAACCAACACGTTTAATGAGAATTATTTACATAATTGAACAATCCTAATGGTAACTAATGGAGAGAAAGTACAACTCGGGTGTTTATATTGTTAATCCTGCTCTTTTAATCAGAATTGTCGTGCGAATCATCATCAAACGAAATATTCTTACCTTGTTGGCTTCCATAAAGTGAACCTGTATCGTCGTCCAAGTCATCCTGACTGCTAATCCGGCCTGTATACGTCAACAAAAACAAAATGCATCAGTCTTTTGGTTCCATCATCCTACGTATTATTAACGTTTGACATACCTCTAATTGGCAAGGCCCGTCCGTTCGAATTACGATACAGCGCGTTCTCTAAAAATTGCAACCCGTTGTTATTGATGATGCTGAATCCACACAACAATTCGATCTGCTTCCATCGAAACATGCGTTCTTGCAATTCTTGAGTGACTTCGTTCAAGGCCGTTCTTGCTTCGACTATGCTCCTGTCCACCTCGTCTATGGATTTCCCGTGGGTCGAAACAAACGCTCCCACGAGACTCGACCGTTTTTTCCGCAACTTTTCGCACTAAAAAAACAAGTCACAGTACGATCCTCCGCCACGGACAGAAACTTACAGCTTCTCTTGCTTGCTGCAACTGTTTTTCGGCTGCGATTTTCTTTTTTAAGTACGACTTGTTTTCCACTTCGTGGGTCAGCTGAAGCCACGACTGGAGACCCGGAGGCGGCGACCAGCACCTGTCCTTGAGTTCACCTTCGGCTATTTGCAATTCAGTACGCAACATCTAACGTGAAAAATTTACCGATAATGACGAGTCTGGATGAGAAAACGCGCTCACCTCGATTTCCGCTTTGAGCTGCGATATTTCCAAATCCGAATAAGAGTTGGGCAACGAATCAAGATCCGTTTTCGAGTCTTGCAGTTTCTTCTCCAAGTTTTGCTTTTCCGTGATGACGTCTTCTTGTGCTTGTTTGGCTTCTTCTAGTTTTTTCTGCAGGTTTTCCAGCGCCTTTTCGGCGTTTTGCAGGCTATCCATGTCGCGGTTCATTCGATTGAGGTGGTTTTTGAATTTTTTGTTCTGTTGGAAAGCGTACCATACCCCGATACCACCCCCGATTACCAAAACTATCAAGGTAAGATCTTTCCAGTGCGGTTGGCCGTCTAACAAGAGGAAAAAAATATTCATTTAACGATCGTGACATTCTTCTTCGCGCACATATTCACATTCAAACACGAAAAAGTGATCAGAAAATGATGATTAACGCCGCTAATGATTATATAATTAGTCCATTGTTGTCACGGTTTGGCGAGTTCCGTTATAAACATCCTGACAAACATGCAATAAAGTTGGGATGATGCTGCACGATCAGCGGACGAAAATTATGGCCCGGGCACAAATTTCGATAAATCAAAACGTTAACACCTGTCACCGAGCCTAACGGTGCGCAGTCTTCGGGCCATTGTACACATTTTTATCAGCGTCACGTTATCAACGATTACGGTTTGTTTATGTTTACTAATTTTCCAAAAACACGCCACGAATTTATACCCAAACCCGATCACGTACGGGTTTTTGTTACATAAATCCCGCCGGTGGATGTCCACACTGACAAACATAAAGAGCTCCGCCAGGCATAAAACTGTGGCTAATCGGATACCCACAAATTATTATTTGTTTCAATGTCGTTCCGCTAACCATAATTTGTTGTAATCTATAAAACTCTGATGTATACAACTTATTTAAGTCGGAAGAATATTCCACAACTCCGCTTACCTAATTAAAAATCAATTTGTTTCAAAAAAATGCCTTCTCTTTAATCTACTGAGATTGTTTGTTGTTTTAACACTCGCAAAGGCGGAATTTTTTTATAAAAACCCCAATTTATTTCGTCAAAATTGTTTTCGTTCAAATTAAAACAAAATTTTTAATCGATTTCGAAAATGTATTAAAAATACCAAAAGGTATTTCATCCACACAGAGTAACTCCATCAAAACAACAAAATTTAATGTTATATACTTTCCAATTTCGCGGTCCATTACTGACAATTAAATTAAAGTTTTTACATCATCTGGTGTAATTAACACCTAAAAAATATTGAACTTCTTAGTCTACTCAACAGTGCAAGATATCAATCAGTATCTAGCATCAAGCGTGTTAAAACAGATCGTTTGTGCTCACATAACTTATGACGAAATATTCTTGGTAATTTCTGTTTTACACTCGTAGTTTTTGTGATACCTTAATTACAATTAAATTCTACTTCTTATAATTCGTGCAGCAAATTGTTTATTAATGATTATGGGCAAATCATTCTTTCCTCAACCAGAGTATGTGGTATTGATTTCGTTTTATTATTTCAGTAATATATGGACCTAAACGAGTGCAATGAGCTTATCACGAACATCCTTTCTAATTTTAACAAATTATACAAGTTATATCAGTCAAGCTTTTTTGTTTAAACAGAATTAATAAATGTTAAAATATTTACGTTCATTTGAATTAATTACAACTAAATCAACAACTGAACTCAACTGTACAAACACAGGAAGTCTTGTTTATTTATGTTGACCTACAATTCTCAAAAAGTATTATTTGCAGAAATCGTGCTACTGAATTCGCAAATATCTTACATAAATAAAAATTACGTTGAAGCTAAGCTTCTCATGCAATACAAAAACTTATATAATGTTCTGGAAAGTTCAAGGATGAAAAATTTTGAATTTGCCTGTTG
>QDEB01106221.1:0-11594 GCA_004193795.1 Asbolus verrucosus | reverse complement strand
AATGACGTCATTTGGGTACTTTAAGAGACTTATTTTAAACGCAAAATAGAAAAAGTATATTATGCAAATGTCAACCGTAAATATTTTTCATAATTTTAAACTGCCGCAGTATTTTGAGACCATTTAATCAATCATAACTCACAACGAAATTTTGCCACCGTTTATGTTATCATAATTCAATTTATGTTTTTACTAAAATGTTTGTTACGAAAGCGTCACTCTCGCGAAGTGTCGAGGTTTCTAAAATTTTTTGAACTTTACATGAATACAACAAAATGTTATATCTAATTTCAGTTCATATTACCGAAAATTAATTAGGGGAGTTTTGTGAAAATACATTTACAGATTTATTTAATTCAAACTTAAATTCATTTCTTTTTTTACTTGGGATTTTGGTTTATAAATTTTCATTCGAAAAATAATTCTAGAAAAAAATACATTTCAGATCAAACTAAAATTATTAAAGAAAATCGTATTAATCGTAATTAATCAATAATGAAGTAATGTCAACATTACCACTACCAAACTCTTGTTCATTTACGAAAAATTTCACATTTTTTAAGATCGAAATCAAATTACTGATTCATTGATCCGAATTTACCGAATTGAATGAATCAGCTGAACTAATATTTGATATAATCCGCTAACAACAGATCTTTAATTCTTAGAATAACTTCAAAATTTAAATGAAATTACGTATCTGTAAATGTTGTTATAAAAACGTACATGTATTTAAATATTTCGTAAAATATGCAAATGTTAATTCTATTTTCTTGCTATCCAACATTGACATCCAACTCCTAGTTTGCGAAAAAGTTACTTCTGACTGCCGATTTTTCAAAAATAAATTTAAATCAATGTTCTCAATATTTATGAATTTTAAAGTTGATTTCAGTGTTAGAACATTAAAACATGATTCATGAATTATAAAAAAATATTGATCTCTAATTCAAACCTAGAGACTGGCGCCGTTGTCAATCAATTCAATTAGCAATTTCTTTTTTCATCTTCAATTCAATTCAATTAAAACTCCTCAAAGGGTTTGTTAAAAAGTTTCTTCTTGTTTATTTATATTTTTTGCTTCAAATTATTTAAAACGTGATAAATCTATAAATAAAGTGTTTGTGTAATTAACGTCAACATAGATAGTTAAAATATTTGCAACAGCATCACTCGAAGCCTTTCCTTCCAAACAGAAGATAATTATTTAACCAAATAATAAATAATTATAAACTGCTCGTACCTATTAATGTCAAATAAAATGATCATTTCAGTAGGTGGGTAATGTCGTATTTCTACAACTGCACACACACACACGTTCGTGTATTCATATTCCATTTAGAAATAGTTGAGGTAATAAAATACAAAAATAAAAACACAGCTATAAGAGCACCTTCAGCTACGTTAACGGAAACACATTTCTTTGGACGCTTTATTCGTTAATTCACTATCACAAAGATTGTAAGTTCTTTCATTTGAAAATAATCTAATATACTGATGCAAAATGGAAGGCGCATGTAAATTAATGACTTTACGATTATAAAATAATAACTTCAAAACACCATTAAATGACATTCCATATAAAATCTATTTCATAGGCATTCAGTATCCCGTGTTTTATACTGGTATGGTATGTGAGTTAACCGACTGGACAAGACTATGATATGTTTAAAAACAGCAGTAAGCCTCTTTCCGTGACTATGGAATGAAACATTTTAATCTTGTTATATCTCTGTGTATTCGTCTCTGACTATTTAAAAAACAAAAATTTATTCACCTTTTGCTATTTATTTTAACATTTAATTGATTATCACCATCAACCGGATTTATTTACTTTTGTTACATTATATTATTTATTAATTTCATTTTATTTATTTATTTCATGACTATTATTAATAAAGAAAACATTAATAAATGTGTCTATTACTGTCGTTACTAAATTCTAATTCCAGTAAAAGCTGCCTTAAAAGCAAAAAAACGGTGTATCTCCAAAAAGATACGATAAATAATATTTTCCTTCTGCTAAGGTGTATCTCATAAGCAGAGTATTTCTTTCAAGTGATGCCAACTGAAATGTATTTTTCATATATTACAGATGGCACCATGTGTTTGAACTTTTGGATCATTGCTTTTCGTTATAGTACCTAACTCTGAGAAGTAATTAAAACACATTCAGTTAATTGTTTTAATGTATCTACAACTTATTAATTTTGACTGCTGAAAGTGTATCGTTGGGGTTGTTCAAATGGTTTCTGCAAATTTGAACATTAAACTTCGTAGTCGGATATAGCTGCAGGTTTTTGAACTGTTGCGTCAAATTACAATGTAAGCTGTTTGCATGAAATACCCGAGGAAAGAGTGATCACAGAAACAAAACCGTGATGTTTGAAAGTGAACGAAAATAGATTATGGTCGTAATATATTTCACCTAACCAGATGCGTACAACAGTTCAGCGGTATGTTCTCAGCCCTGCAATAAAAGCATGTGTTCGATGGCACATGTACTTTTTATGGGAGATTGTAAAGATAACTGCCACAAAACCTGTGAAGTGGTCAATGCAGCATTTCAAACCTTCTCTTTGAAGTTTAAATATTCTGACATCAATTAGTTTCACCGTCAGTATATTTATAGAAATTATTGTTTATTACATGTTCACATGTTTATCATTAGAAAGTAGTAAGTTTGTATTATTGGCGCCATCTGTGCTTCTGAAAATTGCTAGTGTACCTTTTTGGGGCTAACAGTAATATTGTTTTAATGACTCTAGTTTGTAAATAGGAAGGTTTTTTTTTCTATAATTTGACTAATTCGGTGAGGAAATGCTCCCACAAAAACGATAACAATAATCCTCTTCATTAGAAGCAGATGTAGATAAGTGCTGGAATCTTTGATGATTTACTTAATGAACCGTTGCCCTCGCTATTTTCAGTTCATTATGTTGTGTGTGTATGTGTGCGTTGGTCGGTCGGGTTAATTTTAAACATCTGAATATTGGTACCACAACATACGTCACGCATATGTACAATCGACCAAATGATTTGCTAACACCGAAAAGGTTCACACTGAAATGTTCGAAACAAAGCACCCGGTTTAACAACAACCCAACACAATTTTTATGTAACAGAATCTATTGAATTTTATTAGTTATCAACAGAGTAGACTGTCCAATAATCTTATAGATGTTTACGAAAAAGGACATTCTAAATTCACATATGGTAGTAATACTGACACATCCACACTTTGTTAGGTACCATCGTATGTACATGACACCAGTACTTACCCAGTTATCACTATATAATTAACTTTGCAGTTAATTATACTGATGGTGAAGAGGATAAAAGTGTGTAAGCGTGTAAACCTTAATAGGTCCACAATAATTGATGAGCTTGAATCACCATGAGAAATTTTCCTCCAAGTGTAAATACGTATTCATGCTAAATATCGTCCAAAACTCGAACTGGGTGACTGTGAATGAAAGTGACACGGCCAATAAGATTGATCGATCGACTGAGGAACGTCAACAAACCAAACTCATTAATTACACTCATATGTTTAAATTATCTCATTTCATATGCTAATCTGTCAAACTCAAGAATACCACGTTCTTCTTTTGCACCGGTTCTCCCTCAAGTACAGCGCCACCTACCCGTGCAAGCCTCTCCTTATAAATAGTCACTTCCTCTTATTAATAGGGATCCGTCGTCGAAATTTTGATTAATACCAGATTTTTAACGCGTATTTTTCCATTTGTTCTTCGGAGGAAACATTAGTTTGAAAGTAAATCGTGCGTTATTTCGAAACGCTTTAACCCAGAAGTCAGCGATGGCGTTTATTTTATTTTTGAGGGCATTTCAGTTGTCGGCGAAGTGTAATTATTGCTTCTGTCTATATTTATTTCACGTCTGGCGCCGCATACGTCCGAAATTAAGCCATAAGCACATTTCCTTTCTCGAAAAACACACTAAAATGCTTCAAATATTCCAGCGCAATTAGACGCCTCGTTTTGCAACAGCAGCCAAAGGCTATTTTCAAATTTCAATAAATTTTTATTGTAGGATTGGGACTGTCTCCTGAATACCTCAGCGCCCGAGGATTATCCGAACTGCACCCGTCTTCAACACTGGCCAGCAGCGAATTTCCATTTAGTATAGACGGTAATTTTGCAAACATTTTGGAATATCTGCATAACTGAACATATAAATCTTCAGGTTCTCGCTTAAATAGTCCAAGACCTGGTAGCATAAGACAGTCGAGAAAAAGAGCTCTTTCTTCCTCCCCATACTCGGATTCTTTTGATATTAACTCCATGATAAGGTTTTCTCCCAATTCCTTGGCATCGATAGTCAATGGTTCAAGATCATCTAGCGCCAGTGGATCTTATGGGCATTTATCGGCGGGTGCAATCAGTCCTGCCTTCAATATGCACCCCGAAATGCATTTGCAGCAACTTCAAGCACACTTGATGAGAAGTGCTGGATCTTTGCTGCCTCTACCCCCTGCAGCCCCAACTCATTCAATGTACTCCCTGGGGCACCATCCTTTACACGTTTCTTCATCCCACAACATTTCCAAGACTGATGTAAGTGAATCAATTAAGATACCCACATACAACTCAATTTGCTTCGCTTTGCAGACCTTAAACGATAGGAAAAAGGCTGAGACTGGTACTTTAACGCACTTAGATTCGGATGCTCACGCGAGGAAAGTTAAAATTAAGAAAGAACCTCCGAACAATCCTGGAAGCGGTCAATGTGGAACAACAAATGAAGGACAAAATGACCAAACTGATCTCAAAGATGAACCGGGGGATTTTATCGAAACTAATTGTCACTGGAAAGATTGTGGGACGGAATTTCAAACGCAAGATGAATTGGTGAAGGTATGTTGACCTTTTTGATTTGACAGCATTCAATACAATTATCGGTTTTCATTTTGTAGCACATTAATAACGATCACATACACGCCAATAAAAAATCGTTCGTGTGTCGATGGGAAGGATGTTCGAGAGCTGAAAAACCATTCAAGGCGCAATATATGCTCGTAGTTCATATGAGAAGACACACAGGAGAAAAACCGCACAAATGCACGGTATAAGGCAAATTCGATAGCTATTTCTTGTTTTCTAATTATTTGAATTTATTTACAGTTTGAAGGTTGCGTTAAAGCTTACTCTAGATTAGAAAATCTAAAGACACATTTACGATCTCATACCGGAGAAAAACCTTACACATGTGAATATCCAGGTTGTTCTAAAGCCTTCAGTAACGCATCAGATAGAGCAAAACACCAGAATCGAACACATAGCAACGAAGTAAGTTAAATTTGTAAATAAAATTACTTCAAAGTAAAAAATTTTATTGCTTTGCTGGCAAATATAGGAAAATTTTGTAAGTAATGGAAATAATTCCAGATCACAATAATCAAATAATTTGAAACGGTTTTGTCTGTTTTTATAGAAACCCTACGTATGTAAAGCTCCAGGATGCACGAAGAGGTATACCGATCCCAGTTCTCTAAGAAAACATGTAAAAACTGTTCATGGTGCCGATTTTTATGCAAATAAAAAACACAAAGGCGTTGATGGTGGCTCTGAAGATGGCCCTGCAGGTTTGGACTCCAGTCCCCGCAGTGAAGACATGCAAAGTCATAAAACTACAAGTCTCAGCAGTCCTAGCATCAAGTCTGAGGTACATTTTTCTTTCTTTTACGATGTATTATTGTTAAGTAACTGTTTTTGCAGTCTGATGTTAACTCACCTGGACACCAACAACAAGGAAGTCCTCTTGGGACAACTCAACTTGCTGGCGGATGTAATGATGACTTTTCTGGAGAAATGCCAACAACTGTCCAAAGGGCTGGTCCTATTGATGATCCAGCTTGGCCTTACGAAGCTGAAGATCTCGAGGTAAAATCGTCAACAGTTATTTGATGGAGAAAATTGATAATAAAACGTTGCAGATTGATGATTTACCAGTAGTTTTGAGAGCGATGGTCGGAATCGGTACGGAGCGAGGCGGGCTCGCAGTGGGTGAAAGAAGCTTAAGAAGAACAAAGCCACGATTGCAGACTAAGCCACCGTCGAATTTAACAACAATGACATCTGCACAACGGAAAAATATCGGAATAACTGATCTGAATAGAAGAATAAATGATTTGAAAATGGAAGGAGCGGGAAATGGAGGACAGAGTAAAACACAGTTTACTGATCTGCAGCAAAGACTGCAACCACCTGGTAATACACAAGCTCAAATAAGGAGAGATAGTAATTCGACAGTAAGTTCATATTACGGCAGTATGAGAAGTGCAGATATGAGTAGAAAGAGCAGTTTAGCGTCACAGGTACTTTTATAATATAATAAACGTTACTGAACATAAACTACTGCGAAAATTATCTTAGGCTTCTGGTATGCGACCTGGTATGGCACCTGGTTCCTTCTACGATCCGATTTCGGCTGGTAGTTCGCGAAGATCAAGTCAATTATCAACTGCAACCACCGGAGGAGCATGTATACCACCATCGCCACCTTCACATCTACTCGCGGGTCAATTGCAAAGGCTACAAAGTGTTCCAAATAAAGTTAATGGAGGCAACGGCAATTTAGTACTACAAGTAATTGATATTTAGAAATTTCATTCACATTTTACATTTTTTATTTTCATTTTTTTTTTAGACTCAGAATGTATCTCTTCAACAAACTGCGATTCAGCAAACTTGGATAAGCAATAATCTTCCAGAAAACATTCCACCATCAAACACAACTGCCAGTACGGATACGAGGAGGATGTCAGAACCATGTCATACACTTACTGATAGAAAGAGTCCGCCACCTAGACCAGCTTCCGTCACATTATCACCTTTGAAAGGAACTGTAAGTTCCTCCGAACTTCATCCTAACCAAGCGGTTGTGTTGGATGAAGTTGGAGAAGGAGAAATGGTTGAAAATAAATTGGTTATACCCGATGAAATGGTTCATTACTTAAATCAAGTCGCAGACAATCACAACAACGATTTTAGCACAGCGATGAGTTGGTCAGAAAGTAATACCAATAATACAACGCAAAAGCCATTACCCAGTCCAAGTCAGACGCTAGCCTCACCATCAAATTTGAGTCAAATATTACCATCACCACCTTCTAATTTGAATCAAGCTTTGCCATCACCACAAGGCACAAATGTTCTATCACCATCGGGTACAATAAATCAAATAATGCCATCACCAAACAGCCTAAACCAAGTGATGCCTTCTCCATCAGCAAATTTGAACCAAATGATGCCTTCTCCAGGAAATCAAGTAAATCAAATGATGCCATCTCCTGTATCCAACTTAAACCATATGATGCCATCACCAGCGGGCAATTTCAACCAAATTATGACTTCTCCATCTTCTAATTTTACACCTATTCAAAATCCAATGTTGTCTCCAGCACCCAGTATGAACCAAATGGTTCCATCACCAGCATCCAACATGAATCAAATGATACCATCACCGATGTCTGTGAGATGTCACTCTCAACTAATGTCTCCAGGAACGAGCCAGATTCCAATGCAAAGTCCTAACCCTCAGGTAGTTCCACAAAACTGTAACATGATACAGCATAACCAAGTGATACAAAATGGAGTAATGATGCACAATAACCAAATAATGCAACAAAATCCGTGTTACAACAGGACAATAAACCATGGAATATGTTACATACAACATGGGCTGACATGGGACAACAATCAGAGTCGGCAATGCCACAACCAAGGTGTGATGGCACAACAGAATGATCATCATAACGTTTGCCATTCCCAAAACACCAATGATTATAACTGTAGACAGCAAATGCAAGTTAATAACAGTTACATAGGTTCTGGTATGTCTTCCGGTTCTGGGGGGCAGTGTACAAACCACAATTACCAAATGTGCAGTCCTAATGGGTATGTGCCTAATGGTTGCCCTTCAAATAAACCTATTAATAATTACTCTTGCAATACAAACGTGTATCCACCAATTCAAAGTCCGGCTTATAACTGTTTACCCAATATGAATGAACCTTTACCATCTCCAGCAATGGCCACGCCTGCACCTGCAGATATGATAAATCAACCTCAACAGGCTCAAATGAGTCGGCCGTGCACTCATTACAACCAGACTTGTTATCAATCACCATATAATCAGTGCGTGTCCAACAATGTTAATCAAATGCAAAATTGCAATAACTGCAATTGTCGCAATCCACCTCATAAGTGCTATCACCAGTGCAGGAACAATAGTGAGATACAGTGTAAGGATATAAGTCAGTCGCAGATGTCGCCAGGTATCGTTAACCAACCAAGTCAGAATAATGGAAGCAGTGCAAATGGGACAACTGTACAGCCGTTGGGAATGAGGCAGGACACTTATCAGAGAACCCTGGAATATGTTCAGAATTGTCAGTCATGGGTTAGTAATTCTGATATGGTTAGCAGCAGCACACATCCGTTGGCCAAGTGTACGGATACAACAAGTTCGAATATGGTGGTTAACGACATGACTTCATCTCTCAGTTCCTTATTAGAAGAAAATAGATATTTACAGATGATTCAATAGTTCAAAGACTGTCAGCCATGTTAGTGAACTGGCAAATTTTTTTAAGTACATAATTAGTTTTATAAGTTTATTCTAAGAAACCAGTTAAAAGTTGTATAAAATGTACATTGTGATATTAAACATGTAATTATAATCTAATTTTGGAGCAATATTTAAATAGCAAAGGCTTTAACGTTTGTATATTAACTTTATGTAAAAAGTTATAAATATGATAAATGCAATTTATTTATGATATTATATTGGGAGGTCAATGATCTCAAATTTTAATTAAGGCCATTTACTGCCATATTCATATCAGACAATAAGTACACAATTTTTACTCAAATAAGTTTGTATATAGATTAGTTTTTAGAAGTTCTATTTTGTATTTGCTATAGAAGATTATTTAATAAATGATATGCTTAATTCTAAAATTCAAATGAGCTGTTTTTCTGCATAAAAAAGTGAATTTAAATTTAGCGCGAGGAACATCAAGGTTTACCAGTGTCAGATAACTTTGTATCCCCAAAATATTTCCATATTTTCAAGTCACATTTTTATCAGACAAAAGCAATTACATCTATACGTAATATTGCTTTTATTTACCCTTCATTCACATATTTTGGTATTTTAATAACACGATAATCATTTAATAGAAGACTTAACAACGATTAGTAAAATAAAATTTATGAGGTTGATACTATTGGTAGCACTGATCATAAAGATTTAGGTTATGTTTGTTTCCACTACGAAAGCGGCGTGTGTGTTGTATTTGCTAAGAAAAGAATAAAGTAAAATAATGTTGTAAAGAAATTACAACTATAAAAATGGGTTTGACAAAGCAGTATTTAAGATACGTACCAGCAGGAAACTTTAATATAATCGCAAGTCAAAATTGCAATCTCAAGTTCGTAACATTGGAAAGTCAAGAAGGACGATTTGTAGCTGTTGGTGCCTGCGAACATATCATAATTTGGGACTTAAGACTTGGTGAAAAGGTATTGTTAGAATTGAAACTATTCAAATGGTTCCTAATACCTGAACTTCTAGGCACAAGTTCTACCTGGTGAGAAGGCTGTTGTGACAGCGATTTGTGCGAGTCCTAATAAAAGACACTTAGCTGCCGGTTATTCCGATGGAAATGTACAACTATATGATTTAAAGTCGGCAGAAGTAATTAGTATTTTCTCTGGCCATCGATCTGAAGTAACGACATTAGCCTTTGATAATTACGGCCATAAACTGGCATCTGGATCAAAAGTATGTTATGTTCAATATTGGATTTGGAATTAAGTTATGTTTTTTTTTTTTTAGGATACAGATGTTATAATCTGGGATACTGTAGCAGAAAGTGGCCTTTGTAGATTATCTGGTCATAAAGGGCCAATAACACAAATTGCTTTTATGTCTCAACATCCATTTCTGATAACAGGGTCAAAAGACAGTTTTGTAAAATTTTGGGATTTAGATACTCAGCACTGTTTCAAGACTTTGACTGGTCATCGGACCGAAGTAAAATGTTTAATAATTTTTTTTGTTACTGAAGAAACGATTCTTGTTTTTACAGATTTGGGGTTTGACTTTAGTTAAAGATGACCAATATTTAGTGACAGGATGTGGTGATGCTGAATTAAGAGTTTGGAAATTATCACACAAATATCCAGATACTGAAAATAAAAGCTCTGTTGATCACTTAACTACAACTTTAGAATTAATTGATTTGCATGATAATGATGATCCTAATGTGAGTTTAGAATGTAAATTAGTGTAAAATTCTTAACTTTTTATGTTTAACAGCATCCTCTACAATGTCACAAAGCAGGCTCTTTGTTGAGGGCAGGTAAAGGCCGAGTAGTATCAATGTTTAATGATGGTAGCGGACAAATTATTGGTTGTCATGGAACAGACATGCAAATAGAATTGTTTTATTTTTGCACAGAGGATGAAGCACAAATTCGATTAAAGAAGAGGCTGAAAAATAAAAAAAAGAAAATGCAGTTAGTTTCTTCTTACATATAATTAATACACAATAAATACACTTTCATTACAGAAAAGAACAAATGGAAACAGATGACCAGCCAGAAGCGGTAGAAAATCAAGAAAATCTCCAGCTCAGTTTAAAGGATGCGGTGAAAAGATTAGTTCCCATAAAGGTTTCCAACAAACCCAAATCGTTAGATTTGGTTCTTGGCAATGGTGGTGAATTAAGAGTAACAGTAAGTTTAGCAAATAACACAGTAGAACTGTACACCATTCAGACTGCTATAAAAAATTCTGAGCAAAAGTGTTTGAGATCTATTGCTAATCAGGGTCATCACAGTGAAATTCGAGCTGTTAGTTTTAGTAATGATAATTTAGCTATTGTGTCTGGAAGTGCTGAGGCTATTAAGATGTGGAACAGGGCATCACAAGGTTGCTTGCGGACTGTTGAAACTGGGTGAGTATTTCATTTATTTATTTGAAATTATGAAAATTTTTAACGTTCACATTTGCTTCATAATTAACAGAAATGTGAATTTGGTCTCAAAATATATGTAATTATCCATATATTATTTAACATTGGCATGTGTAAATTTGCATTACACCATAAAGAAAATTCTTCAAATATTAGGATGCTAAGATGAAGGTAGGTAAGAATAATAAGAATTCAGTACTTCTTTTTTTTTTCGTTTGTATTTGATAAAATTGTAAATCTACCTTTAAAACAAATAATTTCAAACATTTCGATCTGCATACAATGTCTTTTATGCATTCGCCTTCAAAATTTCGTCATTTCGCGATTAACATTATTTTTGAAAATAGAACCTAATAAATATTCTCAATTGTTCTGATATATTTTGCGATTGTGCCAGGCTTATAGATAGACACATTCAATATAGTGTTGCTCATAATTTTAGTGTTCGTATGTGGCATGAGCACCTTTATAATATTTTATTTCATACTGTCTGGTAGATTCCGTTTCCCGGCTCGATTTTGAGTCCGGTAAGTGAGCTATTACAGAGCCCGTAAGTGTAACCAAGTGACACTTACCGGACTGTTAT
>QDEB01106201.1:0-11344 GCA_004193795.1 Asbolus verrucosus | reverse complement strand
AAGAATGTTCTAATGTTCTAAATTTAATTTAGACAAGTTTTTTTTTTATGACACAAAACAAAAATTTTTACGTGTTTAATCATGTAGTCCAAAATTTTTTTAAAAATAGTGAAGGTAAGTTGCTACTTAAAGAAAAAAATCATTAGTCTTCAGAAGTCCACATTCACTATGATAATTCCAATACTTACTATATGTGGACATACTTTTTGATATTGTTACATAGTTTTCACATTATGAGTTCGTAACAGATAACTACAAATAACTTTCTTCTGACATCAAAATTCAACTTTTCATATTACATTGGAACGTTTATTATACTTTTGTTGAAATGGAAAGCAGAAACCGTTGGAATTTGCTCCTAATAACACTATCGTGCATTTTTGCTTTATGGAAAGATAAAAATCGAGTTTATTGTGTTGTGTATTGTTTCGATCACCGACCATCTACTAACAAATTTTAAGTTTCATGAACTGAGACAAAAATTGCGTTGATTTCAACGTCACGTTCATCAAGAAAAATTTACAGTTAATGTGAGTTCATCAAGAACAGTTTTGCTGTAAATTACATTTTTTGTTACGAGAGATCAGGTTTATTACTGAAACTGATGTAAGGGGAGAGTTTATGTAACGCATGTTCAACTTCATAATTTTTAACCCCTTTAAAGGGTGCGTTGGCGTGAAAAATATATTCTCATTAGTCAGTTACTTTCAAAGCCCCGTTAAAAATTAACAAGAACAGTTATTTCTGTAGTATAATATTGACTGAAAATTTATGTAAATTTTATTAGCTTTGAGTGGTTTGAAAGCTCAAATATTTTCATAATCACGAACTCTACGTTGTTGAGGTTTTTAAGTAAGACATCTCATATGGTTTAAGCTTCATTTTCCTATTTGATGAAAGTACTGCACTTAATTGTGTTTACGATGCGAAAGATAACGTTTAGTGGCATTATTTTATCTTTAAGATATTTTAATTTTTCCTCTATAAATCGGGTTTCAGTTTAAGGAGCTTTACAGACTGAAAACTTAATTGCAAGTTTTATAATGGCTATCAATTTTTAATATTAAAATTTCGGGTATTCGCGCTGCATCATGTTTTATAATTTTTTTTCGTAATAAAAGAAATGCGTTTCAAGCATGTCGTTACACAAAACGAGAGGCTATTCGAAATTTTAATGACGCGCTTTTCCACTTCAGAGCTTTCGAACTAAAGCAAATGAAATAAACTTTTAACTATGTAGCACATGTCTCAAATAAAAACATTGTTAGCAGATGCGGTTAATCTTATTTCGTGATAACACGAACAGAGAAATTAAAACAAAATAAGCAAGTTCTTTCCCTCGTTTCCGCCGAATAAATCTGTACAGAGACAGTTTTTCACGCGACAAGAACCCAGCAATTATAATCTGACCACGGTGAACATGAAAAGTTTGATTCGAGTTTCTCTTATCTCTATTTTTTTTTTCCTAAGAGACGTAAAATGTTTATCTTGCCTCATTTACGTCGTCCTTTTTTCCTTTATCGGGCGAGCTGTTCAAGCGAGATCTTGAACATCGGCTGATGTTCAAACGAGAAATTTTCTTGTGTTCTAGAACGAAACAATGACCGAGTGATATTTGGTTTCTAGATTAGAACCAAGCGACCTATGAATACATATTCAGTTTAGATAATAATCGGTGTGAGTATACATTGTGCAACAAAATACAGAAGATATTGTTTGTTTTGCTGGTGTGTTTGCTCCGATATCTTTAATTTGATATTCCACAGGATATTACACAATTTCAACCCTCAATTAATCCGTTTAAAGTGGCTTCTGTTAACAACGAGATGAATAATATGGATTTAATGGTCTTTTGTGCTGCTGTCGGAAGCTTAAACGCTTACCAATTCTGCACGTTGGAAGTTAATTGCTGAGCTATTGAGCAGAGTGAGCAAATTCACTATAACGAACTTCAATAAGTTTTGCAGATTTTCATAATCGAAGAAAGCTCCATTAACAGTGACATGGACAATGGAAGTCATTTCAGAATTGTTGAAATTATTGGGAGATGCTGCCGGAATTTTTAACAACCCCAGGAATTCCTTATTTATTATGTTATGGTATTCCCATTAGAGAAGTTCAATTTAAAATTTTTGTATTTACATCGACAGTCTATTGAGACAAACAAGAAAGGTCCAAACACGATGAAAGCGTTTCTATTCATTGCTCTCATGCAATAAAATGGTTTTACCTAGAAAAATTTCGATAGAATAAAAAACTTATCGGGAAAACTAAAATTATGTTTCATTAATTTGTTCACCAAATTTACCATGAAACAAAATGCGGTTTGATATATTTAGTATTTCTGTAAAACGAATTAAGTATTACAAACTATTCTTATCTGATCGTTTGCTGATTTAGTACCAAATTTTGCTTATTGTTTGCTTATTCACTCCCAAAATTTATTAAGTAAATATTTGGCCTTTAATCCACTTGTCCCGGAGCTTAATTTATTTTATTGATTTGCAAAATATAATCTTTCTTGCTAAAATCCAAAGGATCAACCTTCAGCTGATAAAATTCTGAAAACAGTCTGTTGATGTTGTAAAATTATTTTCTGACTACAGAAATTCTGTTCGGTTTGAATTAAACGTTATGATTTTATATCCACACAGGTTTAATATTTATACAAAGACATAACGATTATATTTTTATCTATGATCGTAGAGCTTTAATCTCCTATCCATAGGACATATCTATATTATATTACCTGTATTATCTATAGCGTCCACATTTTTAATATAGCAAATATGGATCAGTTATAGCGAACTAAAATGAAAGTTATATTATAATACATTTCATTGGAAATAACGAATTCGTACATAGCGAATTCAGCCAAAATGAACCAAATGCTGTAGGTGGAACTTGAAAAATTATCGCTTATAACGAACCTGTTCCCAAAAAAAACTGGAACCAATTGTACAGAATGATGCTTTTATTAACTTATTTGTGGCTTAAATTTCTGAAAAAAAATAACAATAAATTATGCTGCCGAGATTTACGGTAAATAAGTATTTAAAAAGCTCAAGTTCGAAAACAACAATATTTTGTTAATAAAAGTAAAAGACTGTCCAAAGGTACTGTTATAATACCAGTGAAATATAATTGAGAATAAAAATATAAATATCAAACATTAAAAATTAAATATAAAAGCACCAGTGAGGTGCAAAACAGGAAAGAGAATGTTAAGAAATGAATCTGAAGAAATTTTAAGAATTTTTATCATCATTATACCATTATTACCACTTTGGTGTCTGAAGAGGTAAATCACCAAGGTTCTTCTACTGGTTCGCTATAAGCTAAAATTAAACAGTAATGTTATTAACTTTTTTTGCACTTCTTTGTAAAGTCTTTTACATTATATGCAGTAAGTTCAAATTCTTTCTTCGTCATTTTTTTCTTATATTTCACTTTTATTCCAGTGCAATTTTCATATGAACTTACTTCCAGTTTTTTCCATGCGTGTATAATTCCTTGTTTTATTAGACTGAAAAACAAAAGTTGTAAATTATTTTCTCCAAAAAATAAATGAAGGTCACTTTCGTCAAATTGCACTTATATTTATTGTATTTACCTGACGGACAAATATTTTATTTTAAAAATCAAAAATTTGCAATACGACACATTCTGTTTTATACAGACTGACCTTGATTTTTTAAAAATTTATGTGCAAATTTTCTAGTATTTATTTTCTTTTTTTTCCCCTTCAACAATGAGGAATTTTCCGTTGTAAATTACAGTAGAGTCTTTACATAAATATTTTAGGTTAACAAAAGTATTCCACACATAAGTAACGTTAATCCTCTGAAGACGTTAATATAATAATTACTACATTTTTCAAGTAAAACTTGGAATATTAACATTATTTCTTCACTGATTTTTAAATTATTATATTATTGCAAAATTACGAAAACCAAAATTAAAAATATAAACTAGGACTCAAAGCAAATTTCTTAATTCGAATTTATTTCCTGTTTAGGGACCTAAAAGACCAAAAAAAAACTTAAAAATCCGGTCTTTATTTAATATTACTTTCTTAAATTTAGAATTCTCCAGATGCTTTTAAATTTCATTACATTTTCTCCAGTTCGTAATGCATAATTCTCTTTTCTGACTCTCTGTTAAAATGTAACAAAACTCGTAAATATTTTTAAAAAACAAATACTTCAGTGGTGAAGTTATGATGAAGATGCAGATTAAGATGAAGAAAAAATTTAACTTTTTAATTAGAATATTTGCAAATTTTACCATTTTCCTGTTTTCATTAACGTAAAAATTACAGATGTTTATTAATTTAATCCATTTCTGACTTGTTGCAATAAAGGAAGAAAACATAGAAATGACAACCTTCGTGATCATAAATAAGCGAAATTCCCTTGCGGCAAAAACTTAAACTATGCAAAATGCCAAGCTACAGTGTCAGCGTTATTCTGATATTTTCATTCAGCTTATTGTATCGTTTTCTCAACGAAAGTGTTATTTTGTCTTACCTTCTGAAATGCGATTTTAGTTTTAACGAAATTAAGAGCGTGAATTATTCTGGAAGGCGACTTGACCGAATCAGTTTAATCAGGAAAACGTCCGAATGTTGTTTCTAGTTTCGAAAGCATAACAGCTTTCACCCCCAAATCAATAATCACTGAACAGAATTTAGTTGTTACCGTCAATTCAATTTTTTAAATACATATTATCAACCAAAGTAAAATTTTATTGCGTAAGCACCTGATCAATAAGTCTTTTTGGTAAACGAGATCCCACTTTGTTGCGTAAACCGCTCATGTTGATCTTGGCGGATTTTCCTCGTCTTGCCGGATTGATTTTCGGCTCAGATGCCTCTAAAGTAAATTTTGATAGTATTCAGCATTTTATTGTCTACTCTTTGTGGAGGAAATCGATAAAAATTATATCTTCAGGCTCAGACATCGCCACTCAACAAGCGAAATTCGGAATTTGGTTTAAAAGCTGGCTCATCACGTAATTCTCCAATTTAAGGTCTCTCCATACGTGCACAGCGGTTTTTTGCATCCTTGCAAAAACAGCTCAAATTATGATTGAAAACGATGTCGCATTTACAACTGCGGCTTTCATAATGAAGCTGCTCAGTTCACGAATTCTGGGAATTATCATCAATGTTTAACCGCTAACGACCGAGCAAAAAAGATTATTGATAAATCATTAGGCAGACATGTCGGCTCAGACGCATATACTGAATAAAAATAGAATTCGGAATAAATTTTTAATGGCGAGCTTTCGGAGTTCATCGCAATTAATCATCCCAATGAGGCGGCTGAACTACCGTTTGAGGTTAGGATTAATTAGCATCATTATGCAGCTTGTACAAACAAATCGGAAAATGTACAATTTCCCTGACGATATGAAGGGGGAATTTTACGAAGTCATATATTATTTCAGTTTACGTTTAGAGAGTTCCATTTCTGTCATCTCGAAATGCATTTGTTGGTTGTAAAGTTTTACAGTGAAACTGAAACAATTTCAACTTAATAACAACACAGTCTTGCAAGTGGCCTTTTCTTTAATCCACCTGTTGATGTCTTTACTGGTCTGTTTCGTGTTTCTTGACACATGTGTCTTAGGCCTATCGGTTTATAGATCGCACCTGACACCCCACGTTTATTTCCTCGGAAGCTTTTATTTTCCCTAACACAACGATTCGTTGCGAAATTTTATTTCCTCGGATATGTCGAATTCGTTTTTTTTTTTGTGTCTTTAAATCTTGTGAGGGAAAAAGAAACATTTCCGAAACGTCTGTTACTTGCACGCAAGTATTTTCTAGAGAACGAACTAAAACGAAAATTGCGTTTAAGACATATCCATTAAAACTTACATTCAGTAATGGATGTTTGTAATATGTATACAGGATCCTTCTAAAATGCGTCCAAATTTTTCTGCGCTCGATTTTCAGCCAAAAATTTCCGTCTTTCAAAACGTAAATAATTGAAAGAACTTTGATAACTGCGATTGAATTGTTTTGGACCAACAGTTTAATGACAGCTTTTATTCAAATTAACTCGCTGAAGGTTATTTTAATCTTATATTTTTATGAAGATATGTCAACGACAGCTGCTGTGTTTAAAAAGTCCAAAAAAAATCCAAAGAATTAAATATGAGGATCTGGTTAACCTATTATTACAGTGAATTCTTTGGACAGTTCTAAAAAATCTTGTACACATTCAAAATATTTTAAGCAAAAAATTAATTAGTTAATACCACCGATGGTTTCTTTTTTTTTAGTACACTGTTCTAAAATGCTTTTGCAAAGCGAATATCATTCCATTTAAAATTTTGGAATTACAATTTTTAAAATTTAATTATATGATAGAACACAATAGAATTTCGTACTAAATACGTCTTTCGGCCCTGAAAGCATTGTGATCCTAAAAATGTTTGTATCATTTATTCCGCTTTTAGAAAATCAGGTACTGTTTAGAAAAGTTAACTTTAAATAAGTCTAATTTTATAATAACTGTTCTAATGGCATTAATAATAATGTTAATATAAATGCATTGGGGTCGCAATGCTTTTGTTGGAGGAATGACATATCCAGTTTTGGAAACTACTTATGGAATAAATTCAATAATTTTAAAACGAATGATATTTGTATAAAACATTAAAACAGGTAAACTTTTGTTTAAAATTCCGCTGTTTTTAAGTTGCCGTACCTATATGTGACATCATACGCCTTTTTTTAAAGTAGAATACTTAGTTTTTTAGTTACTTTTAAAACTACCTTTAAAGACCTTTTTAATGAACCCGCACTTGTTACCTCTATTTTTTTGAGATTTTTACATTTTTACCCTCCAATAAAATGGAGTACACAATTACAAAAATGTCAAAAGTTGCTGATTGTTTTTGGTTCAAACCACAATTCGACTACTGTTCGTCTAATTCTTATTAATTATTCTAATTATCTTCAGTTGTTATCAATGTTGTGATACAACCTTTTTTTTTTTGAAGTGTTTTTCTTTTTAGTACCTTTTATACGATACATTTCAGCTTATTCACTGTCGTATTAAAATGTACGGTTGTGTGGCTGATGCCATTTTGTGAAACTACTTGGCGTAACATAGATTTTGGATTTTCTTCAATGTTTGAACAAGAAACAATCAGCAACTTTTGATATTTTTGTAATTGTGTACACCATTTTATTCGAGCGTAAAAATGTAAAAATCTCAAGAACTGTTGAAAATAGGGGTAACAAGTGTGGGTTCATTAAAAAGGTCTTTAAAGGTACTATCTTAAAAGTAACTAAAAAGCTAAAATTAAACTATTAAAAAAAAGTTATATTACGTCACAGTTCAAAAAGGGGATGACGTCACATAGAGACACAGCAATAGCAATATACAGCGGAATTTTAAATAAAAGTTTACCTGTTTTAAGGTTTTATACAAATATCATTCGTTTTGAAATTATTGAATTTATTCCATAAGTGGTTTCCACACTGTATACATTTTTTATAAGCCTTTTTTTGACATTCACTTTTTATGTTGAAACTTTCTATAGCTTATTCAGTAAATACGTTTTTCAATCTTACACCAACATCATAATATGCAAACAGGGCTTTATATATTACACCTTGCTACATACTGTAAGTTTAATCATTTTTGAAATTTGACTTTTTCCAAAAATAATATAAATTCTTTAACCACGTATGTATAAATTAATAATTAATACATTAATAAATCATTTAAAGAGGAACGAAAAGTGTATTGACCAACACATTAAATATTTTACAGCGGCAAGTTAACACCCAAACGAAATGAAAAGGTCAAATGTGCAATGAAGTGTTCTCAGTCTCAAATTAAAAATTTTAATAAATCAAGAGGGTTAATCCTGGGGGAGTGTGGATTTGGAGCGGATTCGCAGCAATCGACTTACTTATTTATCCGGAACTATTTCCGCGGCCTGCTAATTCCACGTAATCGATTCGGGTTTGCGATGTTTATGGCGGAGGGAGTGCTTTGATAAATTGAAAGCGACGGGTGGACGATAATGGACAGGTTGCCGGCTTGTGGGGCGTCTCGAGATCCATTTGCAAGTGCGGTTAATTAGCGGTCGGAATAGGAACGTAACAAACAGTGTCCCCGAAGAAAAGAGAACCCGGAGTCCGGAAATACGCAGGCGAATGGAGCTCGAGTGGACCCGGAACACTATTGTGTAACGTAATGCGCGCTCGGCAAAAAAAAAGAATCCCAGTTATAGGAGAGAGCCCGTCCCTCTGGTCGATATATAGTACAACGTTTGAATATGTTGATTTGCATGCGGTTTTTTTTCTCCTCCAGCGAGCATTCCGACCAGAACATCCGGCCGACGCTTATTTTTTAACAAATGTGTATAAGTCAGCACATTATCAAACACTTTGCCGGTAACGCCGTCTCACTCTCGCCATATTTCAAGAAATGCGTGACTCGCTTTTTGATTCCGTTATACATTCGCTGGAAAATGTTTTATTGTTATTCTTCTTGTGAGGGCGCAATGCAAAACTTGAACGGTTATTTATAAGGGCGCGCACGGTGTTCTTTTCCTGTTTTCTGCCTGGCGACGTGAGTTCCTGCAGTTCCGAGACGAGCGCTTAATATTCCATATCGCCAGGCTTCCCGGTTTTGTCACCTCGCAGTCTTCCTCTACATTACTGTTACTACTTGCAGATAAGCCAGCACCCGATGAAATATCGTCACCGTGAACCTCGCCACAAAGACAATCTCCACCCGCCACCCCAGCGCTGATTATGCCATGCATGTACCTGCTGCATAGTACATACACCTCAAACAACCAGCGACATCAGCATTTGCTGCGAAAATTCCATCCGAACAAACCCTCTCGATATTTTTACGTGCCCGCTTTATGCGACATTTGACAGCGATTTCGAACGAACAAAAATCTCCCAGTTGTGGCGAATTTTGCAACCACTAACACTAAACTTACTTAAAACGCTTTTCACATTTACTGTGGATTTACTCTCCGATTAGCTGTAATCAATACTTGTCATCAGTTATGTCATTATACCTCTGCAGCTGTAATAATATAAATCGAAGCGAGAAGCGTTACAGACCGACTATCAATAACAGTAATTATCACTTAGTCCAGAACTACCAACTTCCGCGCTTCAGAAAAATAACAATTCCTTCAAACGTTTCACAGCGGAAATGTTCTTTTATAATGTACAATGAAAAGATGAAATGTTTTGCCCTTTCGACGTTTCTGCCCCAGTTATTTATTACCTTTTAAACATCGCGTTTTGAGAAATTTATGAATACATGTCGCCAGAGCTTTCCGCTTTGATATTCCATCTAACAAAGTATATAACTTTTAAGAGTAGAAGCAGTAAAACCGGATTTTACTAATAGTATTGCATTGCGCTTACGCGATTAGGCCTAATCTGGCCGTCGTAATACTGAAAGATAGGTTTGTGTTTGGTAAACACTAAAGTGTATCACGTGAACTAAAAAAAATGCACTGAGTGAAATTATGTTGGAATTTTTACTACCTAAGTAAATAATACTGGTAATAGATTTTAATTTTGTTTAATTATCTTAGAGACGCCGTCTTTCTCAGTCTGCTTTCAATAAATTATAAAACTGTTGCTTTTTATATGGAAATTTTTAAAACATTATCGTAATTTAGTTTACTCTAATTCCTCTTTTTTCATCTAGGGTTAAAAAAGACAATTTCTTGTACATCTAAATCGATATTAATCATCATTAACAACTGAACTTTACATTCTACAAATTCATTTGGGCTTTAGATGAGCTTTTTGTTTACAAGAAATGTTTCTTATAGATCAACTTAGAGTTCTAATTCCCTACAAGTATCTAATATTTTTTTATTATTCGCCATTTTGCAGATATAGAATTTCACGGTTGATTTCAGTTGTCGGCAAAAGCGTACATTATGCAATTTTCGTCTATCTGACCGAGAAAAACAACAATATCCTTGACATTTTTTACGTTGATGTGAATCGTCCTTAACATCTAATGTTTCTGTGTACCTCAACTCTTCGAAATGGAGCAAGGATGTGCACAACACACTTTTCAATTCTGTCACTTATTCTATTATTTTAAAATAATCATGTGTTGTGACAGTTCATGATTTTCAGCAGTTATTTTTTCGTCTCAATTAGCATTTTCAGTTGTAACATGAAATGATTTGTTCATACTCGTTTCTACTTCCTACAGGTACACAAAAAAATTGTGTCTTTTACTTACCTGTTAGATTTTTTTACGTTACCTGTAAAATCATGAAAATTGTTTCATGCCAAAACAAAATAGACATAGCATAATTCAAATTTAGCATATTCTTTATCAAAAAACATACAAACACGTTTTTAACCAATTCTAATTATTAGGTATTTAAAGATTTATTTTAATAGTTAGCGCATTCGATTATGTTATTTGTACGATTTTATAGAATGTTATCATGTTTCATTATATTTTCATGCATTTAACGTCCATTTTCTACTTTCCAGCAGGCGGCTAATGCCCAAATAATACCGTATGTGCATTCTAATTGCAAAAGTAACTTTCAGAAATATCGGATCATGAGATAGACAGAAAATGGAAAGATGAAAGATCACTAAACCGACATTTACACTTTGAAAGCTTCTTCACGAAAATGAATTTCATGTTTTGCTCAAATTAAATTCGTGATAAACAAAAAATATTTTAGATTAGCTTTAGGCATAAATTTCGTAAAAATTGGATTGGTAGCGATATGTATTAATAATTCTGCCGTATGTTCAAGAAAATTCGTAGTCAAATGAGCCTTTGAAAAATAAAAGCGATGTCGGTGATTCAACCACACAATCTTAACTGACAACTCCTGTCATAACAACAACGTGCTATCACTGATAAAATTATAAGAGGTTTAGGTGCGGATACTGCATGCTAAAAATAATTCTAATAAAGTTTGTCTTTTCCGATAATGCTGTTCTAAATTGTGAAGAGTTTTTCTAGAGACTGGTGCTTTTGACGTCAACTTGTTTAAAAAAACTTTGAGTGGGTTTACCATGTCATATGTGAGAAATGTAACAAAACCTCATTCGTGTTCAAAACCTAAATTGGAACGCCACCACAAATAACCAGAAAATTATTTAACAACTTAAATTATAAAAATTTGACAGGATATTATTATTATAACAGGAGCTCTCAGATGCAAATTGTACAGTTCAATCACAGATTATTTCATAGGCTCCCTTCACAAAAATTTTTGTCACATGATGTTACATGTAACGTGCAATCAAAAATAAAATACCTCTAGTTAGAGTTAACAGTGTCAGGTCTGAGTTTCA
>QDEB01106167.1:0-14598 GCA_004193795.1 Asbolus verrucosus | reverse complement strand
ATTTTTCACAATTTATGACTGGACAAATCATTAATAAAAATTGAAAATAGCAAAGGTCCGAAACTGAAACCCTGTGGTACTCCAGAAACGAGTTTTAAACACTTTAAATGTTAATATTCTTTTATCGAAGAATATTCAGATCAGATTTTTCCATTTTCTCAAAAGGTACATATTGAATGTATAATTTTCAAAATTTAAAAAGATTTGAGATTTATAATTTTATTATACATACATGAAAACTCCTATTCCATATTAATGTAATCTAAAAGTAGATATTTAAGTATTCTCACCAGCTTTATATTATTTCATATCTCAAATTGATAACATTTTCTCATAACCTTAGTTTGATAGCTTCTTGTTTGGATCTATTACAGAGTTGGCATGGCAAACCCTTCCGTACTTTTTGAGGGAAATTTTTGAAACATACTTTTAAATCATTTTAAATTAATTTTAATGCAAAAGGTAACCAGAACTATCATAATATTAATAATATTAATATTTTAAATCAAAGTAATTCTGTGGTTTCTAATCCTTTAAAAATTGCCATTAATAACAATCACAAACATAAAAGAAAAATCTCTAAATGGAAGATTTTTCCATGAACTCGAAACAGAAATTGATATTAAAGATTCACACGCGTCATTAAAAAGATCCATTATATCTCCGGAAACCGAAAGATTTATATTTGCTATTCAAGACAGAGTGATTAATACCAGAAATTACAAGAAGTATATACTTAAAGACAACTCGATTACTGATGATACATGATATGTTTCCAAAATTATTCAGCAACAACTGGCTTTAAAATGTAATTTAATACAAGATCATAAACCATACTATCAATACACACCTAGTAGTTATTTGGAAAATCATAACTATAAATTGTATTGGGACAAAACTGTTTTAATCGATACACATATCGTCGCCAACAGGTTTGATATCATTTTATTTGATAGACAGTACAATCTCTTACAGACATACAACACAAAAATTAACTTTACGAAATCTTGAAAAAATTTCAATTTTACCCCTAGTCATTTCAGCTACGGGTATAGTACACAAATCTCTAATCCGTAATATAAACACCGTAAATTTAAAAGAAAATTTAATTGTTGAAATTCAAAAGGCGATATTATTATGCTCACATTATATAATGAGAAAATTGATCACAGATTGAACACCAGCGCTGAACTATGTCAAAATTATAATTATAGTGCGGCAAGACGGCGATAATTACGATGGATTAAAAGTATATCATCATTTGATAGCCATATCGGTGATGATATGTGAATATCCGGCCTAATGGTCGTGCCGGGTAGCGAAGGGTTTAAAAATTATTATTACTACAATGACTGTCATACAACTTAAAAGTTCAATCTAAGAGCAATATTTGCTGATAAAATGAGTTACAATATGAATTCATGATTCATGAGCCATATAGATACGATCGTTTTTTTTTTTTAACGTGGACAGAGGAAACCGCAACTTGGAAATAATAATTTGTTAAAAAGGTTGAAAATTGAACAAAGCGCAAAGAAGAAACCTTATGTTAAAGTGTATTCTTTAATATTTTTGCCTTACGATTCGATAATGCATCACAGAAATTTTCAGAGAAAATTCCATAATGCATTCTGCATTCAAATCTATTCCACTTTAGTTTTCCCCTTTTCGATCAAATTGATCATGACTTAATGGGGAAATTTTCTCATCACTAAAAAATGATAATTTGTACTTTTACATTTAAAACCGGTTCATTTTTAGATTTGTAACTATCTAACGCCGTAAAAATCAGAGAAATAAATGTATATATAATAGCTTTATCTAGTTAATTACCAAGCTGATTTACTTCTAATCTAACTATTCATGGTAAAAGTGGTTAAAGTTTAGTTTAGGAGGTTCTTAGCAGACGGTTCCCATTACCGGGTAAAATTTGCAACAAAAAAGCCCAAATCATTTTGAAAGATACTTTTTACCAAGTAAAAATTGATTTTTACAATTTTTTGAAAAATTATATATACAAGAAAATCAAGTTTATTATTAGATATGTTCTCTTGAACGACATCCACAGTGTTTAAAAAAATTAACATTTATTATCAACAAAAATGCCTTTCAAATCATATTGCCGCAGATTTAAGGGTTGGTAATGGTATTTTAGGACCATTAGACCATAACCGTCCTATGTAGGTCACTTTTGAAGTTTTAGTTTTTACTTTTTTTATACTTAGGGTATCACTTTATTTTGAAAACGAAAAGTTATACCTAATTTTAATAATTTGCCCTTTAAAAATGCCACAGTGGTATTAAAAAGGAGTAAATTTTAAAATATGGTCAAAAATTGCAAAATCTTTCATAACTATTTCATAGTAGTTTAAGATCACTTTCCCTTGTATTATACATATGTATAAGTAAGCTCTTCTTGCAGGAAAATATAACCAGTTATTATGTCAGTATAACCGCATCATAATACAACTTCGAAATTTTGTTTATTTATTCCCAAAAGGTGTCTTTGCAAGTTCACCAAGATTAAAAATTTTAATGTCTTACCTTTAATCACCTTAAATTCATTAATGAAATAAAAGTGCACATTCACCTATTGAATAAATGAAACATTGGAGAGAAAAAAAAAATCAAGTGTAACCATTGATCAACATATTTAGAAGAATTTTAGTGTTCAAGTGTATTCATTTTGACTATTTAAGAATGTTAGTGTTAATTTTCATTGTCTAAAAAGTTTAATTTTTCATTTTCGTGATTGATGTAACATTTTATTTAATCATTTTTATTTGACACTTGCACGGTACGTACTTTTACTACTTTTACAATTTTCAAACGTAACAAAAGTAGTTTATATATGAAATAATTGTGTATCTTTGTATACAATTTTTCGATTTTTTTCTTAACGCACAGAAAGTTATTCTTATCTTCTAAATATATTCATTATCAAAATTTCCTTTGTAGGAAGTTTCGGATTTATTAACAAGTCATTAAATCTTAAATACCATTTCTGAGCTGTAATTCCAAATCGAGAGCATTTAATCGAAAAATTACATACTTACTTTACGATTTATTATAATATTTATTCAAACTGGATCTTGATTATATACACCTATTTTGCGAACATGTGTATAACGGAACACGGCATTTTTTACTGAAACTTAACAATAATTGTATCCTCAAGAGAAAGTATTTAAAGAGCACTTATTTACCTGATTTTTAGGAAGCCTCCTTCTCCAATCTCAAATTAACGTCATCAAAACAATTGTCTTAACTATAACTCAAGAAAATATGTTAGTTAAAAAACTACAAAGATTTTGAAGTTCAACCTTTAACCTTTAAACCGGTTCTAATATACTGACACCTCTCTCGATTCTGAAAAAGTTCCAGTTTCTCAATCCATTATGCTGAAAATGAAAAAAAAAAATTGTCAAACGCACTTTAATATGTGCTAAAAGTTCAAAAATTTTGCATAATACAACTTTTATTTCTATTCTGACAGGCTCGCAATATTATTGACATAATTTTGGCATTTATAACAACAATATTGCTAAACTCACAATGAATTTGCGGCTGTATTTAAAGTTTCACCTAAATACATTCTGATAGCAAATTATACACTTTCATTATAAAATAAAAAGTGGGAAAACAAACTGTATATTTAACTATACAATTATCAACATTTTTATAAAATATGCACAGAATCTTATAATAGTTAAAACTGAATTTTAAGCGATGTGAACTTTGAGTTTTATAGCTTGCTCAAATTTCAGTTCTGGGTATATAGACAGATTATTTTTTCATAACATCAACTTGGTAAAAATTGTGTCCATTTAAATTTTTCTTGATTAAACTTGGTAACAAGCTTTGTACTACCAGCTGATCTAAAGTAAACTTATGTCAAATATTTTCAATATGTTCATACAGTCACAGGAAAAAAAATTATTCCATATTTTAGACTAATGAGCGGTTAATCATGAAAAAAATATTAAAACTATCAAAACGTATTCAGGACTTCCATGATAATCATTACAATACAAATTATACTTTTTTTTAATATTCTTTCGCCAAATACCTTATAGCCAACACCATGAACTCCTACTTCGAAACATTCAATTCCTCGAATTCTGTAACAAAAATAGTTGTGTAATGAAAAATTTCATCAAATCCTGGTTTATGTCATTCACAAACATATTAAAAACTGTTTGTGTTTGACATTAAACCACGCCTCATTACAAAAATCACGAAATTTTATTAATATTTTTATTTGCTTTTAGAAATATTCCACATGATTTCTCATACAACACATATTTTTTAATAATTATTATTCTACAATAATAATAAAATATAAGTCCAATATACAGACTTCTAAAGAATTAAAAAAAAAAAAAAAAATGAAAAATTATTCTCTGTTGTCCTGACGCTTTTACCTCGCTAGACCAAAACTCAAATCTTGTCCTGAATAAAAGGATGCGTCAAAGCATTATTTAAGCTTATTCTTTTAGCTGGATCAATGGTCAAAGCTTTCTCTAACATATCCTTCAATTGTGTTACTTTTCGTAACTGATCTGATGGTAAAGCTTGTCCAGCCACAAGTTCAGACTGCAAATCTCTAGTAACTTTGACAACTGACATCACCACAACCTTTTCCTGTTGAAGAAACATTTACATTAGAATCGGTAATATGTACGATTATGTACTATTGGGGAAAGAAGTAACGCCCATTAGTGTGAAACTGCACTGGAAATAAACTATGTTGTCAGTATTCTCAAAAATAGTTTACTTTCTTTTTTATTTAGTCTTCCTAAATTCAACAATGCTCCAGACTCGGCATTCATTTTTTCCCTGATAGTATATAAATAATTAAAGTTATCAAAAACATAAAATATAATAATTATGTTTAAAGAACTTAAGACTACACGTTTTATTTTTTACGCGGTGACAAATAATGAACCGTGTAGATATATTAAAATTAGGTTTCAGTATTATTAATTTAGCTAGATAACCAGATAACATAATAGAAAAGTATATTTAAAGATTTTTTGGTTGTGCAGAGTTTTTAGTAACTAAAGGACGATAATGCATGAGTGACTTTATACAGCAAGAACGAAGTGAAAATTCCTTATGTTTTCGGCTAATTCCTTTAGTTTTATTGAAATCTGCATTGAAATCTACTCATTAAAAAGTGTTCGACAAAAGTTAAAATTTTGTTGATATATTTTTTAAAAATCAAGTAATACTTATCCCGCGTTAATATTTCACAAGTAGTTGTAACTCTGGCATCAACATCAACTATGGGCATACCTTAAAATGTTAGTAACGGTAATCAAGAATAATTTAAAAATATATTTTCCCATTTGTTTATAAGAAAATGGGACTAGTTCGGTATCACTACATCATGATTTACCTTTAATATTTAGTTTGCTTATTCCCAGGGTGTCTTAAATTTTTTTCAATAATGATAAATAATAATTTATTATTTACAAGTGGTTATTTTATAGAATAATATAATATTTGTAACGCAATAATAGAATGATTTTTAGTAATTTCTAGTCAGTAGTTTATAGATGATCAGTAAAAAATGTCCCAAACATCGAGTAGTGCCACCGAAATTGGTGCGAAATCGACTAAAATACTAATCAATGTATCTACAGAACACAAAATTCATTAAGATATCGATGCCAGGACGATGTTGATTTTTTCAGTTAAGAATTTTCGTAAACCGTCAATGTGATTATTTTGTAATTTCAGATTTGAACTCATTTAGTATTAAGATACAAATTTTCTTTTTTCTCTGTTTATTTTTCGATCATGTAATTAATAACCACAAAATTACAAAATGTTAAGTGATCATGTTCATTTATATGACCATTTGAAAAACGCATGCAAGCTTGCAACTCTTTGCTTATTCTAATATTAGTTAGATAAAATATGTAAAGCATAACTCACCCTTTCAGTAACTTTATCTATTTCATGATAGAGAAAATTACAATTACTGTCAAAATGTTGATCTCTGAACGCTCCCTTTCGTATAACTTTATTTGGAAATTTTCCCTTAACATCCATAAAAAATTTCAACATCTGATTGTTTGATTTCCCAGAAAATAATATTCTGCCAGTGTACAGTTCATAAATAGTACAAGCAGCGGACCACATATCAATTCCGTATTCATAAGGAATGCCTAAAATTATTTCTGGTGCTCTATAAAATCTTGATACCAAATAAGGCGTAATTTCATTGTCGTTTATATAAGACGCTGATCCAAAATCACAAAGTTTTAGTACCAGTTTACTTTCATTTACTAATATATTATCAGGTTTAATATCTGAAAAGAAATATCAACTGAACAAAATGCAAATCTTACGGTAACCGATTTTACCTGCATGTAAAATCCCAGTCTTTTTTAACAGTTTAAGAGCTAGTAAAAGTTGTTGTGTGTAACTTCTAACTGCTTTAATGTGTAAACCGACATCCTTTCCGTATTTTTTTAAAACTTCTCTTAGGTTCATAGCTAAAGGTTCAAAGACCATACATAAATGTTGTTTATGAAAAAAATGTCGGATCAATCGCAAACAATGTAGTTTGTCTTCAGGATCCGCGTCATTTAATTTTTTGAGAACTTCCAATTCTTTCAGACCAGTTTTGTGCCTGAAACAAAACATGAAACCATATGCAATTACACCTTCAAAGAAAAAACTCACATAATTTCATTGTTTCTTATAATTTTGACTGCTACATCTAGATTCGCCCTTGCTTGATCTCTGGCCCTCACTACGTTGCTAAAGACACCTTGACCAGTATAACCATAAACCATGTATCTTGAATCCAAAATTTCGCCTATTCTTACTCGATAATATCCTTCAGCATCATCCCAATTATCAGTTAAGGCAGGGTTTTCAGCTCCAGTACCTTTAGTAACAATGGTATTTGGTGACTAAAACAAAATTATTGAAATGAAGTTATAACACAAGTTTAACTTCTCACATTTGTGTCAGCTTTAAATATATCCTGATCTGCAAACATATCCCAATTTGTTTTTTTAATTTTACATTCCTTTTCTTTATCTTTTTCACTTATAATTTTTATTTTCATGTTTGGTAATAAAGGAGGAGTATGCGACTCCTCTAATTCTTCATCTACTTTTTCTACCTTTTCTTTTGATATATTTTCTGTATTTATATTATCAGACTGGTTATGCTGCGTTTGTTTTGATGTTTCTTTTTCGCTTTCTTTAGGTGATGGCAAAGATGTATTGGTGTTTGAATCTTCGCTACCACCTCCCAATCTCTGAAAATTTATAAAAATAACTGGTTAGAGATAATAAAATAAAAATAATAAACATCAAAAGATAGCTATCTCAGTCTATAAAACGAATCTAAACACAGATTTTGCATTTCAAAGAACATTCCCCCTGTCAAATATCATTTTTTTGCGAAAATAAAAATAGAATAAATTCTCCAATATGGATAGTAAGCATTTGTACACTGTAATATTTTATTTCCTTAATTTAGGCGCATCAATTTTAAAATGGTTAGTTAAATAACTTGAAAATAGTGCATACTATCCACATGTAACAAAACCTTCAGCAATTGAAACAGTAATTTAAAAAGATATCGCTTTTAAAAATTTAAATTAGACGTTAATAAACAGCATTTTACTTTTTTAGAAATCGACAATGGTATACATTTGTACTACACAGTTTCAGTCGTTTCTTGACCTTAGAACTTATCGGCAAATTCTGAACATGTAAAAACAAACCTATTAAAAACCTCTGCTATAACCTCTGTTTAATACATTCTAAATCCACAAATACTGTAAAAACTTAAAAATCAAATGACTTCAGATATTTTGACAAAATTCATTTTTAAAAAATCCTCTTTTATACCTCTAAAATTATGATTGATTAATTTTCAATTCAAAATAATACCTTATCTTAGAAAAGTAAAGCAAAATATTTACCTTTAATAATTCTTCTCGTTGTTTCCGCCTCCTTTCGATAATCTTCTGTTCATCTTCTTCATCATCAACAAGATCAATGTCAACATCGATATCACTATCACTGCTCACCCCATGTTTCATGCCTTCACTTAATGAATCCTTGTATTTATCCTGTTTATCAGATTTACTGGTTTTATAACGTTCTTTCATTTTTCTGTCTTTTATATCAGTTCTATAACGATCTCTATCTGAACGATATTGATCCCTACCCTGTTCATATCTTCTTTCTCTTGATCTATGTCGTTCTCTTGATCTATGATCTCTATCATGATGAAATTTGTCTTTATCATGAAAGTGTGACCGTGAACGTTCCCTGGACCTACGTTCTAATGATTTCCTACTTTGGCTACTAATTCTGTGATAGTTATCTTTTTCTTTACTGCGTTTATCCAATTCTCTGTTGTATCGATCGAAATCCTTGTAGGTTTTATCTTTACTAGATCTTTCAAGGTCTCTGTAACTTCTTTCCTGATTATGCACATGCTTCCTTTTCGACTCTTCTCTGACATGAACGTCTTTTCTTTCAATCACAACTCTACGTTCCCTACTGTGAGATCTTTTCACTTTTTTTACTGGTACTATATCTCCATCATTGCTTGAATCATCCAACAAAATAATTTCTTCAACAATTTTTGGATCTTTTCCGTTCTTCTTTGCCACACACGGACTAGCACTAGATTCCATTTCTGCTTTAGCTATCTCAGCTTGTAATAGTTCTTTCTGCTTCATCAATTCTTCCAAATCCATGTCAGCTTCAATTACATTGATATCTATCGCATCACTGTCACACTCTGTTTCAGGTACACCATCATCACTTTCAGACGATATTACTTCCAAAGAATGTGAGTCTGTCAAACCAGATACTACATAATTAACAACATCATCTGTATCATTTTTGACCAGTTCCTTGCTTTTTGCCATCCCTGATAAAGATTTACCGTTAATAATATGATTAACATTTTTCTTACATACTGCAGTTGTTGACTTAGGTGATAATTCTGGTGTATACCGATCATGTTTGTCACTTTTTGTAGAAACTCTGTCTTCTGATATTTCCCTCTGCTTATGCTTGTGCTTTTTACGCTTCTTGTGCTTTTTTATTTTATCTAATTTTTCTGTTGTGTGCTTTTTATGTTTATGTTTATGATCCTTTTTATGTTTTTTTTTCAAGGAACTACTGATTGGGCTTTTAGAAATCAATTCCACTTCAGTTTTTGATCTAAAAAGTGAGGTTATATTGGAAATTTTCTTTTGTCAAACGAAAAAATATAATACTTACGCATCTTCCATCATTAAACGTTTAGAACTACGACTTATTCACAAAGTTAAACACCAACACGTTGATTAAAATAAGAAATTGTGCAATTAACCTGTGAAATATCAGCAACCTTTACACAACCACAACATGGAGAAATCAAGATAAACCATTACGGTAAACCATCAACGATCAAACAAGCGTTCTGTACACGCAAACGCACATCTTTATTTTGCAGTTTCTATCTTTTTAGTGATGTGGTATTACCGCAAAGACAGTTGCAAAATCAGTCGTACTTTTTTCTATGTCACTGTAATCATTTTCATTGGCTTAAAATATTTCACACCAGCGACTATCTTTATTTTACATACAATGGCAGCGTTTCCAAAACTTTTCGTTTTGCGGACCGGTATTTTTTGTAATATTTTTTTGCGGCTTCCTCTGATACACATAATAAAATATGGTTTACAAGTAACAATATACTCCCTATATTTTTGCACGGACCCCGCGCTCAGACCAGTTGGTCGACTGAATAAACTTAATTTCGTACACATGTTCATTTGTCATTTAATTTCATAACTACATTATAAGCTTTTTTATGTTTTGATTTTTCATGGGACGATAATTCTAATATTTTCTGAAAGTCAATATTTTTTTGCGGTTTGGAAAACGCTGCACTATGACATATGATTATTGCTATCCTTCTTACAGAACTGAAAATTCTGAAAGCAGAGTACACTGATAGAGTATACTGATACTGAAAACAAAAATTTAAGTCTACATGCATCTTGACATTTAATTAAAACATCCTTCAGTGAAATCTTTCCTCTACAGTTATTGAAAATGATTTTTACCACAGAGCATAAAATATTCATCACTGAATCTTATTTTCGAAATGGGGTTATTGAAAATGGCGAATGGAGATATAGTTCTAGGACTTGTCTTCAAGAGTTTCGGCAAAATAATTCAATTGTATGCATCAAACTTAGACACACGCAAACTTAAACTTTTGTTTTCCACAGCCTCCCCTTATTTAAAATTGATTCGATTCATTCACGCAATAGTTGCACGTTACGAAATTTGTGATTTTACTTTCTGTACATAAAGATTCTGCAAAAAGAAAAAAAAAATGTAATTTGACGCATTTTCGACACTGACATTGCATTAATTATTGACCAAAAAATAGTCCACATACCGTCAAAGGGGGCGACTTCGGAAATTGCGGGTGTTTTCGGATAGCTTGCATTTTCTCAAAACAAAAATTTTTATATTGTTGACTATATAACTTACAATGTTCGTAAATACATTTAGGGTTGCCTACTACACTTGTTTCGAGAATGTGATGTTTTATGGGTTTGGCTTTGTAAGTATTTACTGTTTTTTTAAATTATTTGATATTTTATATAAGTTTACGCTTTTAAAAAAGCTGGAAAATTAACTAGTGTGCAACTTTTTGTACGAAATATTTCGGGAAACGTCTTTCATTTTTATTATTAACATTTTTTCTAAACATAACCTAAATTTGAGACCTTTCCCGCTTACCATTTAAAATATACAGATTGGGTTCAGAAAATATGTGACTTTTAGGGGGCAACTTCGGACAATGGTACGGACATACAAGAAAGCACTAGAAAGCAGAAGTTTTATCAATTATCGACTTCGAAAATCAACTTCAAATGCCCTTAAGGACTTTAAAAAGAAAAAAAGAACCTTACGACAGTGTGCCGAATTTTATAATGAATATACTTAAATTAACCCTTTATGATAAAATTAAATTTATGATAAAATTCGTTAAAACAATTTCTAATGGAATTAAGATTGCCAGTGTGGAAGAAACATGTAGAAACATGTAGCTCAATAGTAGAGTTATTTAAAATGACTAGAATGCCCGAAAAAGGACCCAAACCAAAAGAAAACGAATAACACCAGGAAGACAAGTTTTAATGAAAAATCTTGGACAAGACAGTCAAGAAGCACCACGAAACACCACGAAATGCATTTGCACATCCTAAGTCTTCAGATTCAGAAGATGACATTCCTTTAAGTGGATTCAAGAGCAAAATCAATAATTTGGCCGCGGATGTAGCAAGCCAAATTTCGACTGAAGATGTAGAGTCGGAAAATATAAAGGCTGAAGACATTCAAACTCAAAATGTAGAACCTGAAAACAAAAATTGTGATAATAAATCTTTAATCAAAATTGATTCATTTGTGATAGTAACAGTGCCATTAGCCAACACGACAAAATATAAACATTTTGTAGGCAAAGTCTTACAAAAATACGGTGAAGACGGCGTCGAAAACTAATCGGTTACATTTCCTAGAAAGAAAAGAATAGACGAGGAGCTTCTCTTTTATTTTCCTGCTGTTGCGGATGAAAGCATCATTTCAGCACTGGAAGTTTCTCATGTCTTTAATGAAGTAATAACATTAAGAAGAAATCGTTACCTGTGCCTTGATTTGCCAAATATCAAATACTATTCTAGGACTATATAGTCCTAGAATAGTATTTTTTATTATCTCTTTGATATTCCACTTAATTTTTTGTTCTTGTTATTCATGCTTTTTTTTTAATTTGAATTTTAAGTTCAACTATTTGTTAAATAAACTGTTATTTTTGTTTTAAGAATAATTTTTTTTTTAAAAACGTATTGCTTTCCGAAGTCGCTTATAACTCGTCTAATTTTATATTTGTGTGTATTTTTAAGCAGTGTCCGAAATTACCCCAATCTATGGGGCGGGTACGGACAACAAAAAAAAAATTTTTTTAAATCATTTTTTAAAATGTAGTTTTGATATGACGGGTAAAAAGCTTCCTAAACGATCAGGGAATTCTAAAAAAAATTGAGGCTCGCTGATAATTTTCAATAAAACTCAAAAAAATGTCAGAAGTCGCCCCGGTTAACGGTACTGGACTTAACAAAACTTGCGATAACTTCTTAAAGCAAGAATGAACAGTGTACACGTTGTTAGTGGTTAGTTTTAAATTTTTATTTGTGTAGTACGTTGTTTTATTAAAATAATAAATGTTGCCCATTAATTTATTAAGTAGAAAACACGTCTTTTAATCATGAGATGGCTGTTTCTCAATTCTCTGCATAGCTCAAACCTTGTTTTAGTACCTACAATAAAATTAGTTTATCGGGTAAAATCGGCTGCAAGACCGTATAATTTATACAAGCAATACAACTGGATTCATATAGCTAGAATTACTTACAGAACTGCTAACCCAGTTTTATTATTTTCCAAACAAAAAAGATATGTGTATAAATATCTGATCAATACGTACTTATTAATCAATTATTTATTGATTTATTTAAAACAAAATTAAAGGAATATAACTTTATTGTTATTGTCAAAAAAAGTTGTTAATGTCATAGTGAGTGTTGGAAGTGTTAAGTGTTATTGTTAACGCAACACTGAACACAGTGAATAAAAGATTACTAAACGTGAACAAGACTTACTCTATAATTTCGAATCACTGTCGCAGCATTTTCCATTCGTTCACATACATCTTCTATAGTCCCAATTGGCAAAGCATACACTAATTCCTTCATGTATCCACAAAAAAAAATCATAAAGATTCAAGTCCGATGACCGAGTTGTCCATCGACGGGGCCATTTCGATTTATACATCTTTCCGAAAAGCGATTGTTCATTCAATTTCTTACTGTGACACAGAGCACCATCATGTAAATACCACACGTGTTATCTTGTTGTTAGATACATGTCTTCTAACTCAACGAGAACGTTTTTCAAAAAAAGTCAAGTACAGTTGTACATTCAATCGCCGAGTTGAAATGTGAGTTTCGATAAGCTTGTCATCTAAAATTGCTGCCTATACAATGATTGAACACTATTGCTAGAAATGATTTTAGCGAATTGCAGATTTTGGTCACACCAAATGAAAGTATTATACACATTAAAAAACACCCTCTCTGATAAATCGAGCTTCATCAGTTGACGTATCAGTTCGTATCAGTTCATAAGATACGAAATTTGGTTGAACGGTCAGTTTTTGAAGAATCCACTCACAAAACATATGTCTACGTTCGAAATATTCAGAAAGTAAAAACTGGACTCGCTGCACATGATAAGCATATAATTGTTGAGGTTTCAATATTCTCCGAACTGACATGTCGTACCTGGCACTAGCACTGGTACCAGCACCTTTTAGCTTTTCTGTCACTTCCGAAAAGTGAACAATACGTTAACCACGATTGTACATCAACTAAATTAATCACATGGTCTTATCATCATGGCACCGCCACATTAGCAAAAAGTTATTGTACAAAACAAATTGCTATTTACATTTCTTATGCTTCTTGTCACCAATTATTGAAATGCATTTTATCGCAAGCCATATATACAGTCGCCGTCAGATTGTTGTGCGAAAGCCCTGGAGCGGAGATATTAACTTTTAAGGTCTTTATTAAGTTTTATTGCCACCAGATGTGGCAGCAGACCACCAGCTGTCGTTCAAAATTGGCAAGTCGCTAGTATCAGATCCGTATTCATTAGAAAATTATGCTTATTGTCGCACACTTTTACTTAGTTATAAAATAAATTTTACGTTTTAAAGATAAAAAAAGTTCGAGTATTACATAACATAATAAATAAATAATGCCTCTAGATGTTTCCGTCATAAAATCCATTTCCTCCCATAATGTTTGGTAAATGTTAATAATTACTTCTCTTACATCATCGGTTAATCATTTGCACTTCTTTTTAAGTGCGCATCCACCTCAACGGCATCAGTGTCGACTTTTTAACACCTAATCCATTATTTATTAACAGACCCGATGTTGTAGTAATAAATAGAAATAAAAAGTCCTGTTTCATCATAAATATCAATCATAACATTGAATGAATTTCAATATTACCAGTGATTGTCTGTCCTACTGTTTTGATCCCCAAAACTCTAATAACTAAGTTCGAATTATATGCACGAGAAACTAGAGGAAATATACGCATATATATGCACAAAAATGTGTTAAAATATGCATAAATATGCAACCATTTATTCATACAAAATAATTTTACATGATAAACATGAAATTACATACCACATTAATTTTATTATATATAGGTACATATATATCGCGTGTTCAAAAAAAAAACGGTCAAGTCGCCTCATGCAAGATTTTGTTTTGACGAACGTATGTCGTAGCTTCTTATTCTATTCGTCAATTTTGACATTTGACAGCGGTTGTGTTTTGGCGTCTTGTGCTTCGTTGTGTTATTTGCAGTTTTGTGCTCTAAAATTCTCTCTATTTCAACAAAAAAACCGTTCTTATTAGAACGAATTAATGAATATATTCAGATTCGTTTCATTTTTACTGTATTACAA
>QDEB01106159.1:0-14003 GCA_004193795.1 Asbolus verrucosus | reverse complement strand
TAATGTATAAAAAATTAATTTTATGTCAAAAGATGAGCTTTGATAAATGCTTCCGAAAATTTTGATTCAGTATCTTAATAAATAAAGAAAAAAATGGGAGTGAGCCATGTTTTGTTTACGCCCAGTATATTCTTTATCATGGGTTTTGAGCTTTTACCCAAGAAACATAATAAATATAAATTTTTGAGGAAACATTATAAATCTAATCATTTAAAAAGACGTGATAATATGTAACTGAATTTATGCTAAAATATTTTTCAAAACCAAAAAAGTATAGTTATATAAACTTCCTTGAAAATGTAATTTCAAAAATTAAATGAAAAAAGGATAATTAATTCAACATTACATCTCACTGAAAGCACATATTAAATATTTTTGTCTATATTACCAAAAAAATCTTAAATATATAGGTATACGATTTTTAATGATTTTATTCAATCTAAAATTTATAACATTTTTGTTACCATTTGACATATACATAATCTTTTTAATAAAAATTTTTTGCTGTTACTTTCAACACTTTTATTTAATTTTATTTGTGTCTGAAGTATTAACATTTTACAAATTGGTCGATATAATGAAATGAACCCCTGATTACCTTCTTCAAGCTAAATAAAACTTCCACATCAGGTCTTCGCCACTAGCTAACATTTTAAATACACCCATACAATCTGCTGTGGAAATAACAACGTTGAACCATCACGTTAGGGTTTTAAGCCTAAGCCACGTGCACACGAATCCAGCCCTTACAGCCTGATGTGTGGGGGACATAATCCTCGAATCTTAATAACGAGCCATCCCAACGAGTAATTTATTTTTTCACCTGGACTGAAGTCCAATGCGTCGTTGCCAGATTTATAACGAATGTGGTTCGGGTCCCTTGTAATAACGCATAATTTTCATCAAAAAACATTAACCGCATAAAAATTGTCTTTCAAATGCTCCGTTGAGTGAGAGGAAAAACATAATGACAATTTGAAAGTAGAATGAACACAGGTGACCGTATAAATAATTTATATTGTTGCTAAATGTTAATTGATTTTATTGCAAAAGGAAATTTTCTTCATTATTTTTAATTGGTTGCAAGGAAGTTGACGTTAATTAATTGAGTTTGTGTAATATGTGGAAGTTAATCGCTAGATAGTGAAGAACATGCATTTTAACACTGCTTACTCAGAGGTTACGAAAATGTGCAAAAAATTATTTTAATAATCTTAGTCAAATATTGATCTTTCCCAATTAATGCTCAGTGGACGTTTTTAGTGTGAATTAATTCAAACGATCAGATAATTCGTTTTCCTCACGAATAAACTTTTCACTGATAATAAAATTATTTATATCTTCAAATAGAGGCAATCAATAACGAATGGAATATTTACTACCACTAAACTACTCATAAATAATGTTTAATTATTAGTTAATGTTTTAATAGTACATTTCAAAACTCAATTAAACCATACATTTTTCAACTTTAACATTTGTTATTACCTAAATTTACTGATAAATTAAGTCTCGAAAAATTACATTTTGGAAGGTAATGAAGTTAAATAATGATATCAGGGTTATGAAAACAACCCTTCCTTACTTATGTGAGCTAAAATTAATCTAAATCTATATTTATGTCCCTTTATCTCTTTTTAGATAATGCTGAAATAGAGAATATAAAAAAAAAACAAGAACAATAATAACAATTATCACCAGGAACTATTAATTTTAAAGCTACCGATATTTGTATTTAACATATGTTTAAATGACTATAAAGTAAGAATTTCAAAAAAAACTTCAATTTTGAAGCATCATTGGAGGTAGTTTTCTTGGAAAAGTTTTTACAAATGAATATATTATATATTCAGAAAATTCTATTTTTGTCTTGGTAACAGATATAATTAGATGTATTTGTATAAGTAACTACGGTTTTATTTTCTTCGTTCTCAAGCTTTCCATCAAAACTTTCAAGGAACACAGGTCTGATTATACTTTTTAAATGTGGTATAAATTTCAAACAGAAATTCAGACGTGTATTTTTTACCATTTGTTTATTCTTGCTTAAATATACTGAGTTCTTCTGTTATCCACGTATTTATATTGAGACTTAAAATTAGCAACATTTAATACATTCATATTATTAAAAATATTTAAATGGAAAAAATGAAGCAGCAAAAGGTTGAACGCTAACACAGAAAATTGTTTCTATGTTTTTTCCGTCAGTGGAAATTATTCGCACATAAATCTGCTCTTACTTTTAAATTCCTATGTAGGCCTCCTTTCAAGGGCTTTATTGTGTTTTTCTTGATTTCATTGATTTTTCTTGTCGTTAAAGTATTTTATTTAGATACTTTATTTTTGGAGAATTGTAGCTATTCAACGACATATTTAANNGAAGAAAGAAATTACTGTATAGATGAAATACAATGCAGAAGATGGATATCGCAAATCTCTCATTTTTGTACAAATGATTACACAGTTTACGTCACTTCATGAAATTTTATATTTTCTTTGTATTTAGAACGTCTTGATTACGAATATATAGACTTTTAAATTCTTTCGCCCCATCTGTATGTCTGTCTAGATCTTGGACACTATCTGAACGAATTAAAAAGAAGAATTACATGTATATCTAACAAGAACGAAAAAGACTATATTTTTATTAAACAACAATTTGAACAATTTTTATGCTTTTGTACCTTACATGTTTTAGATCACAACTATAAACTCAGACAGTGTACGTCTTGACATTTTTTGAGAGCTCGGTATCTAGGAAATCTAGGAAATGAATATGAGGAAATTTTGTACACACGTTGAATTTTATATTTGCAAAGCTCTTGCAGCTCCACCTTTTTCCAAAGCATGAGACAGATTTATAATACAAAAATAAGATCATGTACTAAATTTCAATTATTTGTAAACCTACATCTCATAACGTGTTTATCCCCGTGATAATTTGAGCACCACTTGGCAAGTCAAACCTTGTAGGCCCATTATATCAGTACTAAGAATGGATTAATTGTCTTGTTTTTTAAGTTACGTTTTTATTATTTTCTTATCGAACATTTAACTTTTTTTTTGCCGCTTTTCTTTCTTTGTACAGATTTCTTTAACTACAATCGAAAACCAGGTACCGTACTCGACAAAGTTTGACAACAGTGAAGTTTAAGCTGTAGGTGTAAATGATGAATATTTTAAATCACAATAAATATTATATTAATTGCTACTTATACACATAAAACTTTGTTTATTGGGACTACTAACGAAATTCATTTTATTAGAAGCTTTTTATGTAGACCAAAATTTAGTCCTTTTTGAAAAAATAAATGCAATAATAATTCACTAAACTAATAGTGCACATCTAAGTGTATTATGAACCCATTATCCTTAAAAAATATGTCCTTTCGAATTTTCGATATTATCTAGTCATTTATTTCAAGTATCGAAACGATATAATCTGTTTCAGAATTTTTGGATTGTTGATGTAAACTGAATTTAAATTAGTTGTGTACAGATTTTCACGCCTAAATTTCTTAATTCATAATCAATCTTGATTTCACTGATTAACCCTCGAAGTTTATTCTTTGAATTTATGATAACTGAATCATAAATAACCCTGTTAGAATTTTCAGAAAACAAAGAAATATCTACGTTATGAAAACATCATTACAAATTACTCATGTTTTAACAACTGAAGTGGTAAAATATGGTAAATGAATGGTAAATTTAAAATAATTTTCAAAAAAATATGAATAATAATTTGTATATAATTTTGCTGAAAGAATTAAAGTGTGTAACTAACGTAAAATTGACTAATTATAATTGTAGTTTACAACAATCCTCTTTCTCTACTGAAAAGAGTTTATCATGATTTTTCTTTCGAACCAAATCTCTTTTGTGGATATACATAATGAGGAACCAAACACTATTCTAAATATAACATTATAAATAAAAATAACGATTAAGTTTTTCAAATACAAATTTTATAAACAAACTGCATTTTACATTTGAAATATCAACGAAATACAAGGAAAAAACATCAGCTGAAGTTAAATATTTTTATTCAAATTAGGTGTCCATTAAAAAGATTATTTATTTACCGGAGCGATTTTTAGAAGCAGAGTGCTACCCGGCTACTGGGTTAATTTCGGCAATCTAAAATCGATAACTAATTAAAAATTGAAGATTTTGCTTAAAACGTTAATTCTTTTTACAATTGTATACCTGTCATCAAGAAACTACTCCTCCTTGTATTATTATTAAAAACAGAACTGTTTAAATTATTAATCAAAAATATACAAGGGAAAAAGGTGTTTTGATTGAAATTAATTTCTACCTTGGGATATTTGCCCGTTAAAAAGTTTTATTTTTGTTATAAAAATAACATTCAGTAATTGCTTTTTTGCAATTTTCAAGATACTGAAGAATTTTAAGTGATTGGTGTTAAAATTAAACATAAAAACATAACAAAGAGAATTTTAAAATCTACGGTTACTTGAAATTTATAATGCAAATTGATGCAGCAATATAGAAAGATAAAAAGCAAATACCAACAAACTCTTAGTCATATACTCGTAAAGTCCTCTTGAGGGCAACTTAACAACTTAATCAATAAAACTCAATTCATTCATCTGTTACTTTAAAAAGTTTTTGTAATTATCCTCATATAGTTTTGCAATCTATTAAGTTTTATTACAAACAGAATTCAGGTTTTATCTGTCCCTTATATTAGAAAAGATATTAGGTGGTGTTACATCTTTCACATGGTGCACTGAAATAATGTTCTTGACTAATGGACAGATACAACTTTTTATAAATATTTAGCGAATTTGCCAATGGACTAAAAGTTCAGAGAAACGACACACATTACGGTTTTCTTACCACTATTAATTAAAACTGGTTGTTTAGAACTCGAGGCAAATAGACGACCAAAATCTATCCACATGAGAATCTAGTTTACATTCCAGTTTTGAAGTCGTTACCTCGTTAATTTATATTCGAGTGGACTCGATCTTTTTATCAATAACGAATTTTTTTGGGTATTCCGCCATTTTTAAAACACTCGAATCGTTTTTGCAGAACAGCAAAGTTGCGATTTATTTAAACGAATTTTAACAGTACGTGTGGGTTTAACATAAATTTAATTCGTTTTGGGTTATGTTGTTAAATTAAGGGTTGCCAGCCAACTAATTTACGTAAGTTAGCAACGTACTCCTCACAACCTCCATAAAATTTGGCGATACCTCTACCGCGTAATTGCTCTTTTCAACACATTTGTTTATAAACTTGACCGCGAAAAAATACAAAGCAACTGCCATAAGGAGAGTTCACACAACCCATTGGTACACTATCTGTCTTTATCTTTAGCATGTGTTCTTTTCCCCTCATGTTAAGGCGACAGTTGCTTGTTGACTGCTGTTCCATCCTTCTCCAACTTAAGGCAACTTCATAAATCTTCCTCTGTTGAAAAAGAAGCGCACGCAGCTGTACCAACGGTCGCAACTTCAAATCGCTTGGCGCGCTCATTCCTTCACACAACTTCGCGTAGAGAGGTTACAGTGCTGTGGGAAAGTTGAAGCGCATTTTTTTTCGAATGTTTCCGAAAGTTTTCAGGAACTAATATACCGAGTGTTTGTGTAATTTTTTTTTTGTGTTGTTTATTTTGAGTTTTCGTTGGAAACAAACGAGTGCTATCATGAGGATGGATTAAGTGATTGTGTTTTTTTTTATTGTTGTGACTTGATTGTCAACCCTCACAATGAGGGGTTAAGGTGCGCGTGTTGTGTATTGGATTTTTATCTCTTATCTTCTCTCGACAACGAACTTTTTAACGAATCATGGAAGTTTCCAAGACGATTTTGCTTCTTGCACTGGGATTCCGTAAGTAGACTTGGTTACATTTTAACAAATCAACAGTTCCTGTAAACTTTGCCAAGCATTTTAATGCGATTATTTCACGTTTCCAACGGCTTCTTCTTGCTTATCATTGTTTCAAAACGAAAGTTACGCAAAGTCGCGCTGAGGTAAAACATCAGACTACACTCCAAATTAAATTACTTCTCAAATCACAAAAATGACTTGGAGATTTACCATGCTTTGCACTTTTTCGCATTAAATTAACAAGTTATCTACAGTTTCAACGTCATAACAAATGAGCCACCAATTTTGGAGTTCATGCCACCAACATTTAAAAATTGATAACTACGGTTCCATTAACACGGAGGACCGATACATATGTATGAAATTTTAATTAATAGTGTGTAGCTGTGTGTGCAATCATTTTTAATGGGATTTAATGTATTTGATCGTGTGGGTGATATTTTTTTAGTTTAAGTGGGGGTAGGATAGAGATGTTTTCAGCGGTCCAGAAATCCAGAAAAATAATACAGTGGCGGGTTTGACGTAATTCGCTTTTACTGGGTAATAATAGCCCTTTAATCCTGCAAAATTTCCCAAACGGGTGACATAAAATGGATGATCAGCGATCGTAACTTTTCAATATTGTGTTTGTTAATTTGTATTTTTTATTAAAACGTCAAATAAAATTATTTGGGCTGTGGTTCGGTCAATTGAATTTATTTATTTGACGCGAGAGGTAATTCCGGGGTACGTTAAAAGGTGTCCCTCGGGCATTACCCAAACTAATTCAGGGGTTCGTTAAATTTAGAAATGAATTTACTGAAAATCGTACCGGAATTTAAACGAAGTTTCGATATATCGTAAAAAGTTTGCACCCGGTTATTTTTGGATTCGACAATGTAATTAAGCTTTTCAAGTGGAAGTAATTCAGATCTAGTGCAGTACTTGAATATTTTAAAACGCAGGGTTTGTGATTATTATTTTGCTTATAAATAACGTAATGTGGCAATTCATGGCGCCCATTCCTTTTAAATTCTTCAACTTGAAAGTGCGGTCTGAGTCACTTTCAAGGTTTGCTCGTTAGCTCTAAACCTACAGCTAATGATTTCCTCAGAAATGTGGTTAATAATAGCAAGAATTTATAATACAACAGGAGGGTGTAACCTTTTTCAAGTGTTCTCATTAATAAAAAAAACTATTTCGAATTTTTACGTTGTCACGCATGTTTTTGAAGTGGAAACATTTTATTAATCCCTATGGGAATGTCCTGGAAATGTATCAACTTTATAATTAGTTTGTATTGTACGTGTATACCTAATTACTGACCAATTAATTATTGTAGACATCGTCAATGAACAAAAAAAAGCCCAACCATTCATTGCTTCGTTGAGTTCACTGAACTTTTTTCATCAGAAATACAATTTATGCAAAAAGTCGAGTTAAGTTTATTCATATGTCAAGTAAGGTGAAGCCTCTTCGGTAGAGTCTTCAGCTCGTGGGTCATATTTTCATAACATTTTATTTTGACATATCGCAAGAAACGACAAGATGATGTTTATGTAGATCTACTGCATCTAATGTGATGGGACGTTATTTTGATAACAATATTTTAAATGACGTGAATCTGCAAGGACATACAAAGTCAATTTTAATATTTTAAGCTCCCGTAAAACGGCCAATAAATATTTGCATCAGAAGAGCCCCGGCCAAATTTATTAAAAGGGTAGCCTCTCCACATTTTTTTCAGGATAATGCTCTTTATTGCTGGTACTTTGTTACTTTCATTTTTCCTTCTTACAATGATGAAATTTGCGTTTAATGCGCACTATTGAATACAATTTATCTTAATTTTATAAAAAAGTGGATTCGTGAAATTTTTAGGGTTGTCTGAAAGCGATCATCGGTTAACATCTTTTATTTGTGTTCATCATAAGAGAGTAATTATTAATCCGCTTACGCTCTGGAAAAATTTTTGTGTGTAGTCTCTGCATTGGTTCCGCTTGATAGCTTTATGATGTTTATATTTTAAACAAACTGAGGGATATTGGATTTTTTGTCTCCAAACGGGGTATTATCTGTCGGGAAATTTGGCTTTCACAAACTCAATTTAATGCCAACTCATGCTTAAATAAAATCGCATGATAAAATGAAAATAAATCACAACAAGAGAATTAAGCAATTTGACTCTCCAAATCACTCCATGACATATGGCCTCCAGTATTATGCCATTTTTACATTTCGCGGTTGTTCACCCGTTAACGCACCATCATTCTGTATTTCTGTGCCCGTTTCATTTGCTCCCAAAACAATAACAAAATATCTTATGAGTTGAAGTGTGTTCCAACTACAAAAGATAAATCTTCTATGGTCCCGCAAAATTTCAAATTTTCACTAACGTGAAATCTCATTTTTTCGATGTTATTTGGCTGAAGAACATTTGTTATAGTAGACTCATGTCTATATTCTTCAATTAGTGAGTTTGAGAGGTAAGGGTATGTTCTAAATTTTTATTTTAATTATATCTTGAGGTGAAGTTATTACAATGTTAATTAGGTAGAAAACCATTTCGTGTGCTTTTTCAGTATCGACAGACTTTATGAATATTGAAATTTGGTACATGACATTAACCACCAAGCTGCCTACTCACATTTTATTTTTCAACCTTATCGCGGAAACTGCTTATCCGGTTCATAGTTGAGGAGATACACTTGAGCAATATTAAGGGAGGAGGATTGTGACGGTTTATAAGGAGGGTAACAAAGCGAACGCTACAGAATGACCAATTTCTCTACTCCCTTCGCCCTGGCAGATACCTATGGATCAATAATAAAAGCATGACTTGTCAATTATCTGGAATTTTGGAATCAAAGAAATTCTCCCGCCAATGTAAACACGGCTTCAGAAAACAAAAGCAACTGTCACAGCAGCAATCAGAACGACGCTGCACGTACGATTTGCCGTTGATTAAAGCACAAAAAGGTAAACCTTTGTATATCACATGGCTGGGCTAGGAGTTTTTGTGCTTATTTGTATGTATACGGTTTGTCATGGAATAAGCTTTTTTGGCTATCAAAATAATCTTTTCCATGTGAAAGGCTCTCACATCATGTACAAAAAAATATTGGAATGTCCTACCCTAAGACAATATTTCAAGAGACATCAGTTCTTAAGATAAAATATGTAGGGTTTTTGTTGAAAATGTGAGGAGAAAACAGTGTGTTATACATATGAAATAGTGGAAAAGACGCCTTATGGAGTTAATTTCCGTTTAACGATGTTTAAATAATAAGGAATAAAAGAACAGGTAACTACAACAGCAGCTAAACCAAAACAATATTCAAACTCATTAAATTTTAACCTTTTCGTTGTGATAACAGTAATTATTAATGTTTTATATAATCTGTTTTACTTTTGGTGCTTATTAATATAGATAATATTAACAACGCTTTTAAAAAGGATGGACAATGGTAAATTTTATATCATTTCGATTACAAAATTCGATTTCGATTACAAATTTATCTTTCACAAAGATGCACGTTTTTACTACTGATCGATAATAGGGAGTCGAAACGCATGGAGGAAGTTCACGTTTTGTACTGAATGAAGGGTTGCGGCAGATGTAATTTTTGTCACTGTATTTTGTCATAAGTAATATCAGGAATGTTTGTTGTGAAGCGAAGCCACAAGTGATGTAAGCTTCAAAATTGCCTATCATTGATAATTATGACGAATGTTCAAATGACAGTTCTATAAGTGTAAGGACAAATGTTACGATTTATATGGTGCAGTTTTATCACTGAAGTATTATTCAGCTTGGTTGAAATTGGTCGAAATCTCGTGAGTGGAGTTGCTAATATAAATTATAAATGTCCAAATAGAATTGAATTATTTAAAGCCATTCGCACTTGCGTAAAAATGTCAAAGGCACGACACCCATATTTCAAAATCTTAGAGATTTTTTATTGAGGTCGCATTGTATTTGCTAAGATAATTTCTTGAATTGAAGGCGAAAAGTGATTCATGACAGAATGCCAATTTAACATTGTGAAAAGTATCGCCTCCTAGATGAATCAGTTTCCACAGTAACTAAAAAGCCAGGGGGAAACGAACATTAATTCACAGGAAGAGTGAAATAGTGAAATTTGATTGGTTACAATAAATTTTCAAGCAAGTAATTGCTTTGAAAAAAAAATTCCGACAATATTTTAATTACGACTCGTATTTTGCTAGACTGTTCAGCGAACAAAAAATATTTAATTTTAAATTAAATTAAAAATTAATTAATTTTTTTGTGAAGATTTTGATTATTTCATTTCAAATTGTAACAATAAGTAATTATTAGTATGTGTTTGAATTGGTTCCAGTTTTAACAATAAATTAATATTTTCTCAAAAATCATACACTTTGACAATCGAAGTACATCTAGCGATGATGTTAATGAAAAGAAAATTTTTGTACGTAGTACAGTTTTATTTATACGTTTTCCGATTACACACTTCGGTTTTACTTCTTATTAAGACAGTGATGACGTGTGTTATAACCTATTTAATGATTCATTTATCTTCTCTTAATCAACGCGTTCGTTTAAGTTCGGTATTATCCTAAAAAACTTCTTAAAACTATGAAGTGTCGACAGAATATCCTGAGAAAATTAAGTAATGTTGTTTCTTTTAATTAAATAAATCAACGGGCATTAATATCATCAGTTCAGGAGAATATGATAAAATTCTATATTTCTCGGATCTTCTTACAATAATCATTAAATTTATTTCATCTTGTTTAAATGTATCATTATTTTGAGTATAATAAGTGATTGCTTTGCAAGTATTGGGGTTATTTTAATTCAAAAAAATATTCTATTATAAAAAAAAAGATTTTGTAACTTTCGAAATCTTTTGAATAAATTGAGAGCACATTAAATCATTTAAATTATTTTCAATATAACCTTTAACTCAATTGAAATCATTTCACTGAGATCACAGCTCACTTTTAGGCAAACAATTTTTAATAAAAATTCTCTTTTAAAAAAATTCTTGTATTTAAAAAATTAAATAGTGAGAATTTTTCAGTGATACTAAAATTCTAAAAAAATGTAGGGTGTTGTTAAATTTAAAACTAAAAGGTTATTTTCCACAGAATCAAAAAAATACGAACGTTTCATTAAGACCTAATTTTCGAAAGAATTTTGTTCTTTTAATAAACAAGGGAAAAAGGAGGGTAAATCGTTATCACTCGGTATGTAGTATTTTTCCTGGATTTTAATAATTTCTCTATTTAATTATAGAATATTAAAACTAATAAAAAAACACCTTGGGGACGTAATTTTATTGAAACAATTAAAAAGGTAAAAGCATTAAAGAAATTTGGTTAGATTTTTTTTCATGGAATGAAAGACTATAATATAAATAAAAAATTTTTGAAGAGAGTATTAAATCTACTAAAAATCCAGGCTTCCTGCAAAATAAACGGCAATATCACTTCCGTGAAAGCAGAAGTCAGTGGATTTTTTTAAATAATTATCAATGTTTTTCCCAAAGTTTCGCTGTTAACGACTTCATTAATAAAAAGTTATTTTATGTGAGCGTACACGATTTGAGGATGTAAATAATTTTTTTGCTTTTCAGAAAAATATTTCGGAAGTTCGTATTTTATTGAAAATAACGTCTTTTAAATTTAATAATTAAATCGTTAGGAAGGTAGATCCGCTTGTTAATGAAAAATTATGTTCAGAAAACATTAAATCATTTTTTTATGTGTAAGGTTTACATTTTTGTAAAGTGTTTTCAAAAATCAATGCTTGTCGGTGTATTTGTCGAATCAGAATGTGTAAACATTGTTTTTGTTCGTTTGGTATTTTATCATGATGATATTCTTTCAACTGCGTTATAATGATCTAATTTAATACAATTTAAACTGTTGTAGTAATTACTATTCTGAAAATGTAAATTTAGTAAAAACTTCAATAACAAATTTTAATCAGAGACAGTTTTGTATATAATTAGTAGTGTAGATATGCATAGCAAATCCTCATCTACATATCCTTGATTTTTTATTGTTCAGATAATTTTTTTGTGTAGTTGACATTTGAATTAACCTTTTCCGTTGTAATAATTGTAGTAATATATATGTAATGTTTTCACTATCATTATCGATTTTGTTAATGTCAGAAACAATTAAGGTAAAAACGCGACTAAAAACTTTAAATGCAAAAAAAAAGCGCGAACAGAACGTTCCCATATGTGTTTTAGATCGCAATTAATTCCGCATCTCTTGCGTTATTGCGAAATTTCGTTTTAATTAAAATATGTGGAGATTGGTTAAAATTGCCGAGGCGAAAAGGCGATAAATCACTAGGATCAAACATTGGCACATTGATTTTCATGTGAGCATCCAATAAATATGGAAAATGAACTAATAAAGAATTATGTGTAAAATCCATAACAAATATTAACAATAGGCTATGCGAAGCGATGAGTGCACATTTCGCACGTTAAGATGATTAAAAACCCTACATTTATCAAAGGCGAGGGCAGCTTTTGCAGCTTACTTCTATAATGAATACAAATGAGAACATGCGGCGACACAGGAATATTGTGGAATATACAAAAGGCGAACGGTTTATAACAATAAAATGGACGTATTTGTTTAAGCGTAATATGTAACCCGGCGCACCAACCCTTCCTATAAATATGTCAAAGAAACAAGTTTCGTTTTTCCATAATCTGAGAGGTAATAAAATCGGTTCGATTTGCGTAGGTCGGTTTAATTCTGTAATGTACACGCAGTTACAAATGAAACTGTGGCGTGTAATTGCAGGTTAACCGATTTTAGCCACGATTAGGGCGCTGATTAACATTCACAGTTTCATTTTGATGAATTGCAACAACGTTATGATGGATAATCATTATCAGACTGTTAAAATAATTGAATCATCTTATGCGCAATCGTTGTATTTAATCCTTTGTGTGGTGTATATTTCACGGTAGGTGCCGCATCTATAAATAAATTTTCTGTGGCAACCTTTTGTTCTTGGTACAATTCACAAGACGATGGTTTCAATCTATCAAGTAAAACTAGAAGGGAACAAGATGCATCGGACATGGTATGGAGGAAAACAGGGAAAGTCCGTAAATCAGCACGACTTAACTTCCAAGTTGAAAATAATTGACGGCTGGCCCATGTTGAGGCTCATTGTTGAATTTTCACAATCCTCAATTTACTCTATACACTAGTTCAGTTGAATTTATTACTCAAAAACAATGCCGTAATTTATCCGGGACCAACTGGTGATTTATCTAATGTATTGTTTTAATCATTATCAAAAAATTATGTAAAATAACAAACCGCTGAACATTGTTTCGAAATATAGAAGTGAAATATCGATGAATTTGTCGCGTGATTTGAATTTTTACGGAAGAAATGTAAATGTGGAAGTACAAATTATTAGATTTTACATATTGTATCAATGCAAATTCTCCATTTGTGGCTGAAATTTCCCGATAACAACCTACCACGATTGCTAAATAGTGTATTTGTATGTAATTTTGGAAAGGTAATAAAAAAATCGATTGCTTCTTTTACCAGGAGTAATTTTCGTCACACCAAATCAAAACGCTAATAAAACTCAATATAAAAGAACGATGCCCCAGTTGTTCTTGATGTGATTTCGTGCGCTGCAAACCGTGCTATTCTCTTTATCACTGCAAGAATTGATAAAACTTTGATAAAGGCGCTCAGGTGTTTACACATTCAGCGACTATTGAGGTTTGACAAAGAATAGAGTTTTAACATCGAAAAATACAGACATTATGACTCATAGTCAGTTTATTCATCTGTGTTCTGTTGAATTTATTGGACAAGTTATGTAACAGTTCTTAAGACAAGTCTTATCGATGACAATGAATCATTCAATAAATTCAGTTGTATTTGAATTTACTCTGGATGTAAAAGTCTAAAATGTATAGTGGGCCAAATTATTACCCGAATGTTCGTTAAAATAATATAATTTTTTTTTCCACTGCTAATAATAAACCGTCATATTTTGATATATGTAGGTATGCTGTGAAATTCCATTTTTCGACCTACATGTAGAAACGGGTGAATAATTTTTCATTATAAACTACTAGTGAGTAATGAATAAATTAACAGTTTCTGAGAAT
>QDEB01106146.1:0-17032 GCA_004193795.1 Asbolus verrucosus | reverse complement strand
AAGAGTAAATAATGCAATATTTTTTCGATACTATGACGTTATAAGCATTTTTTAATAAAAATATCTGGTGATTTTCGCATTTTCAATTGTCCTTTTGATCTCTGATGAGCAAAAACTTCTTCAAAATAAATTTTTAACTTACTCCGACATCTTTGGGGAAAACGATTATATTGATTTCATTTTATGGTCTCGACCAGTGTATAGAGGTCACTCCTGCAAATCATATCAATTTTTTGAAATGAGCCATTTCATGAGCAGTTTTATGAAATAATCGATTTCACGAAGTGGATACGTTTATCACGTGTCAAAATTTATTTCTGTAATAATAGATTGAAAAACTCCTTTGTTGGGTGGATTTTTCAGTCAGGCTGGTGTCGGTAGTGCGAATTTATGTCGCCCCCTCCCCTAATGATGTTATCACGTAAACACGACCTTATTGATATATGTGTATGAAATTCTTCGCGAAACTATCCAGAACGTAATTAAGCTCATTTAATTAAACTGACAGGGAACTAATACAGCGTATCCCCCATAAATTGAAGTTTCGTGTATAGCAACATGACTATAATGATATAGAAACATTCCTAGCTCGACTGCCGTATCGAAACTTTTAATCTCTTCACTAAGTGCAAAACTTTTAAGACTTTTTATAATATAGACACTGTTTTATAGCTAAATCAATTTTGCGCATGAATAGGCTCCGATTGAGATTTTAAATGTTTCCCATGTTCCGAAAGTAAAATGTAAATTATTTCGAGCGACCACAACGTTAAAAATCATTTCCCCGGTTCTAAATTTTAAACTAATTGCGAAATCCTCTATCAGGTTGAATTATTTAAATCAGCAACAAGTACGGCGCAAATTTTCCTTCGCGGAATATAGATTCAAATCGATCGAGCAATCTCTGGAGCTGTACGACGAAGGATTACAAAGGAACAATAATGAATTGACGTGTAGTAAATAATTTATTTATGAAATTGGTTACAATAGTCGTAAAATGCGAAACCAATAATGGCTTGTGGGAACCTATAATTTGCTTCGTAACACCCCATGTTAAGATTATCCTAGCTACCATTACTACACGAAGCAATTTCTTCTTGTTATATGGTTATGTTCTCATAAATATTTCAAAATTGTTACAAAATGTTTTTAACTTATTTAATTTATTTCCAGAGCCCGGATTCTCAGAACAGTTCCCGTTATCTGCAAATAAGGTAAGAGCCAATTTTATTGCTCCTGGAAAACGACATTTTTGTAATCGAGCTAACAAAAATTAATGGTAAATCCCCACTGATGGTTTCCTAGGAATAAAGGGATGAAAACATAATTTTCAATTTGTTTTTTATAGTGCGGCTAAAACAAATGCGAAATTAATTTATTATCGATTTCTGACGGTTTCGAGCAACCTTTGTTGTTTTATTAAAATAATAATAACGTTTATTGTTTGGGTAATTAACGCGTTACCTAAAATGGGCCGTAAAGTTAAATAGAGGAATTCAGTACAAAATGATCTAACGCAACGATTTGAAGTCTAGTAACGTTAAATAAAATGTTTTTTTGTTAGAGATAATGAAACCAACAGTTAAAGAAGTAATCGTCTGAAACATCAAAAAAATCAGTGTGATGATTTTTGGTGTAATTTTCAGAAAATATTTTGAAGGTGAATATAATAAGCGGGCAAGAACATATAATTTCGACTTATGTGAGTTATGAGAGACAAATAAAAAAATTGAAGAATTTACTCTTCACATTTGGAAGATAATTCGGAACTACAGAAGAAGTGGAAAATCGGGCATATCTGTAGCTCCTTCACCACAGATTCGAATTGTCAGTGCTCAGTCGGATGGGATAAACACAACATTGGCAATAAATAATAACAAGTACTCTAAAAATTTGGAAATTCAGAGATTTTTGATTTCGTATTGTGTAGTAATGTGAGTATACCAGGCTTAAGTCTATTGAAGATGATCTGTATCATTTCGCTTTGGATTCTTTGGAGTGTAAATATGTTTTTCCAATGAATACAGGAAGAAAGTAGCATCTAAAGGCCTGACCATTTCAGTTTTCAGTAATTTTAGCTGTCTGTGAGGAAAAGAATATAAAGTGTTAGTGTTTGAGGAATTTTAGCTAAAAGCCTCTTGGCGTTAGACTTTTCCAGTAAATTTCGGAACAGTAATATTTCTGCACCCTGTTTTTCGTGAAATTTTATTTATTTTTATCGACCCTTTATGATAGATTTTATAGGGCCATTACGTCGGATGTTTTTTCTGCTTGAATATTTATCGCCGAACTTCGATACCTCTACATACACAACACAAATTTAAGAAGTCTCTTCGCACTTAAGTAAAATACGGAATGAATGATGTGGTTTTATCTGGATGAGGTTGATCCGCACAATGGATCAGTTGATTAGGGAAATGGACCGGAAAAAATGGGTCAATTCGTTAACATGATCGTCGCCCGGAATTTACGCCTATTGATTTTTTTGTTGGGGACCCAGACACCAGGAAGATGCTTTTCCAACATAACCATCCATCAAGACGTTAAAAAATAAATTATGCGATGCATTAGCCTAGATTAACTCGGGGGGTTCCTTGAGCGTGTCTTTTTGCAATTGACGAGGCAGCTTTAAAATAATTGGTAAAATCAAGCGATAATGTTGCGGATAATATGTTTGGATGTATCTAATAAAGCGTGTCGGCGTGAAATATGCTTTCTGTCGGAATTGTATCAACGAAAAGTCGTAAAATCGACTCTATTCCACACGTATATTGCTTGTATAATTGTGAATAAATCATAACTTTTATGAGGCCACTTATTGGTTTTCCTCGTAAATGTTATTGGTGTGTTTACCTTCATTAGAATATGAATGTTTCGCTACATGGAAATGTTTTGTTATGGAAATTGATAGAGAAAATTACGTAGCCATCTGTTACTCATTATACGATCCTTCAGATCCCCCGTTTAATTAAACAATTATTCATCTGGACTCTGAATATTTCCAAGTCTTTTAGTTTGATGTTTTTTTTTTCATTTTTTTTCATCCAAATAAAGGAAGCTAATGGAGTGAGTGGATTTACTGAAGCACCTCTGTTACTGGTTTAGTTAAGAATCTGATTATTCTCATTTGACAAGCCACATGTGAGCTGTGATCTGAAAAATATTCTCGTCGCTGAAAATAAAGTTAATCAAAAATTGATTGACTTTACTCGAATGGTTTATGCACGCATCTGGTTTACATTTGAAGGTTACTTGGTTACAACATACTCATTTTTTAAAAATTACTTTTCACAGAAGTCTTTAGTGGGCACTTATGTGAGACACTCGTGTGGTTGCAGTTTATCAGCATTCATTCTGTAGACAGAAGAATGGAGAAAAATAAATTCGCCAATAACTTGCAGAGTTTGATTAAAGATTTACTCCTTGTTTTTTTTGTAGCTCGTTTTCGACGCATTTAATATTAAGTGATCATTAAATATCGTGTAATTGTTATTAATAGAAACCAAAACAATATTATAGGTACCTTGTTCGTTTACATCGTCGACCTTGATAATTAATGACCGATATTTTTTTGGCTGTATTTTGAAGAAGATAGATAAACAAAGTTATGACTGTGAGGAATAAAACATTTAAAAAATAAACAGTGGAATTTTTCAAAGTGTTGGCAACCTTCAACAAAATTATATTAAGGACCTAATGGCAAACTCAGGTCATCCTAAAATACTACAAATTTGTAGGGGAAACTGTTGTATCTTGGAACATGTTATAAAAACAAAATTGTAAATTAAGATCCTTTTTCACATGCAAAATCATATTCTTACCTTTGGCTTTTATTTTGAAGTTAAGTTTGAAAGTTACAAGAAACTTTTGTACTCCTGGTTGTTGGTCAAACCTCAGAAATACAAAAGTATATATTGTTCTATGTAGTCCATCCATCACCGGTGATAATGAACGACCCACCCGTCTTACCTGTATGGGTCATTTTCCCCCCACTTACACTGACACCCTTCAGTAATAATAAAATCCTGCCTAAATACAAACTTGCATTAATTGGGTCTAATTATATTCTTTGCCACCCGCTCATGATCACCGAAAGTTGAATTATACGTTCCCAAAATGGATGGATGTTATGAGTTAATTTAATGACACTTGCTATGTAGTCAGAGAATATTTCGATGGAAGTGGAATGGTTTTTGCGACAGTAGATGTAGTGCAGATCCATGAGAAATCGGCGGTCATCCACGAAATCGCGCAGATGCATAACGCCGAAGTGGTCAAAAAACTCCCCGCATTTTTGATTGGTAAACCGAACAGCGGCATCACAGTAATTTATTCGCGGTTATGCCCTGTCAACTTGACAATGTAAATTTTCACTTGTTCCGTGAATTTAGACACAGGAAGATGATATTGGGCGTCTATAAAATATTGAATAGTTATTTCGAATGTAACGTGACGTGACTGTCAAAAACTAGATTGATACTCGCCATCGGGCTTGCATTAGATTGGATGGATGCACTACAACCTAACCTGCTGCACCGGCTATGGCCGATATCCAATATTGTTGAATCAATTTCAATATAATTTATAGCATTGCTCGCCACACTAAATTTTTACCGCAAGATGTTGAATATTTGATGGCCGACACAAATGTCGTATCGAACCGAATTTTTCGTGCACGTCAGGCTCGGAAGAGCTTGCGTATCATTAAAATCGTCATTAGTAGGGCTGGAAATTTGACTATGTTAGGAGACTAGACGAGGTTTTAGCATATACGTCGACCACAATTACCGTCAGTTGCCGCTCTGTCCCTAATAGGGGGCGGCGGCCCCGCCAGCACCGGAGAGCCATCAGTGCGCCCTGATTGCGTTCTGTTGTCTTGAGCAAATTGATTACAGCTCAAATTAAAGTTTTTGCCTTTCATGATTAAACATGCATGAGAGTGGTCCGCTAGGTGTGGATGCAATGCCGTTTTAATTAGAATTTCCATCCGATTCGACTACTTATCAGAAATTATTATCATTTAATCGATTTCTAATTGCGTCTAATCGAAAACTGATTGTTTTTTCGAGACTGCGCGACCGTCCCGCAATTTTCTCCTTGATTACTTTTGTGTAGCTGATTATTACATTTTGACAGCGGTGTTTGAGTGGTTTTAAATTGCCGACGTTCTGATTTTACGACAGAAATAAGTTCATCTCTGGCTCGTGGAGGTTTTTAAATTAATGACTGCGTACCTATCCGCTTGAACTATTTGACATATAGAACGAAATTTATTACACACCATTTTACATCTTTNNGTCCTGTCAACACAACATTTTTCTTTGTTTTCGTGAAATTGTCATCATCACAAAACTCAAAACACAACTCGTGCTACGCACTCGTGTTTCAATTTTTTCCGATGGCAACTCGTCAAAATGAAGGAGAAAAATTATCGATAATGTTCATGTCACTTTCTATGTTATAAATGATAATTTATTACTAAATTATTATTAATGTCCATTATTCGTGTAGACTATCCATAATGTGGAATAAACATACAAGTGAAACACTGATCATTATTTGTGCTAACATATACCTAGTTTGCACGCATTTGATTTTTCTTTGTGTTCTCTTTGCAACCTAAATACCTACTGCTAATTACGAATTACGTATAAAGCCCCTACCAGCGTCAAGTGTCATTGACACAGTAAAAGCTATCACTGGAATAATACCCCTTCATGTGATTATTTTCCATTGAACAGTTATTTGGTTTATGCTAAAAAGTTTTTACTTAAACTAAGTTGTTCCGAAATAGATCAACATTTTTACTATTTTTTTACTATTTGAAGTGTTCGCTATCATTTCTTTAATTAGAAACCCTTAATAGGAAAAGTTATCATCAAATCAAACAATAATCTAGCTGATACGATCTTATAAGAACCAACCAGCGGCGACCAGTGCAGATGGTTTATGCTTATACTTAGAATTTTAATTTTTGCTTTTATAATTAAAGATGATTAATGGTCGTTTTGTTGCTGTACCTTTCAAAATCAGAGATAACCAATCAAGATATTATCAGAAATATTTATATTTTATTTGGTTATTGATTAAGACATCAGAATGAAGTAGGTAGAGCAGAAATTAACATTTCCAAACATGGTTAAAATGAAAAGTATATTTTCGCCAACAGGAACAAATTTTGTATGCTGTTTTCCAAACGACGAATATCAAGTTTCGGTAAAATAGATTCCACAGCAAACTTTTCGGAATAATGAAAAACATAATTTTTCTGAATTTATAAAAATTTGCATTGTTGAAATTTTTTTATTAAACAACAGTTAGCGAAATGGCTCACTGAGCCTATATAAAATTCTCTTTCCCCTTTAAAAATAAAAAACCGATTCGCTCTTTAGTATGTTTTCAGATTGAATTGGTCATATTTTACGGGCGATATAAGGGATTTGCATCATAAGTGACTTACATACACACGGAAGCTTGCAGCTTACAAGATGCACATGGAGGTGAGGGGAATTTAAAATTGAAATTTTCTACGTTTATGATTGGTATCCGAAGTTTTTCTCTGGCTGGCAAACTATCCAGTGTTTCAGGCAGCATGAGTGTTATGGGAAAAGTAAAGTTGCAATAAACAATTTATCAGTCGATCTATCTGAAGGATTCAAATATCCATAATAATCAAACGGGAACGACTTCTTCATGTCTCAGGATCTTAAGTACAATGCTGCAAGGAAGAGACGAACTCACTTGGGATAAATAAAAACTTCCAATAGATATAAGTCCACACTTCAAGTGTATTTCAGAGTAAAATTTTATGTTAATAACGACTTCATTCTATGGTTGCGGACCTATATCTAGTGATATAAACAACTAGCGTCGGCTATATAGTCTTCGTAACTGTAAAAATAAAAACTTCTGACAGAAGCGAGGACACAAAATTAATGTTCTGCTGTGTTCACTTGTTACAACCACATAGTATAAAAATATATAATAATGGATCAGTGGTACACATTTTGATGGTTTTGAGAAAACTAAATTTGGTTGATGGTTTCTGAGAAAACTAAAGAAGTTACCTAAAAACGTTCTCTCAACTTACTTTTGATTTATTAGTTACTCTTACATTATTGTCGCTTGGTCACCCTGTATAGCCCTGGAGTTTTGGTCATTATTATGAGAGCTCAAGCTAAATGTTGATAAGTGGGAGATTATATTGATAAATAGAATTTTTGTATTACAGTTATCATTTGTCATTCGTTTTTTGAGGTTGTGAATTGCTCCCTCTTTTTCAATTTTTATCCTTTACTGGAACTGCTTCATAAAGTAGAACATACGTCTTATTTGTTTTCATATTTGCCAAAGTCACAAATTAAACCTCTTCAATTTATCCTATGTTGATACGTTAACTTCTTCTTCCTCTAAGTTCGTATAGAATTTGTCATAAATTTTCTGCTGTTACGGATTTTCTGAGATAGTTTGATAGTGCTAAATAAAAATGAATCTAGCAAAACTGATTAAACAAGTGTATGAAGATACTGTTGAGGAGAAATGAGGAAAACCCAGAAAAATGAGTGGACGAGTTTTGAGTAAGCGGTATTAGTGAGGTTGCAAATATAACAAGAAGTATAATCTGTAAAGGATAGCACATAATAGAAAATTTAGACAATAAAACAGTATATAATTGACAAGTTCATTTATGTCGTTATTATAATTATTATTTTACCTGGAAGAAATCTTTAGCATCAAATAACAATGTTTAGATATCCTAGGCGATTGTAAAGGTTATAATCTACCAGTTACGAGTACCATTCATTCTAAAGATCTCTCTAGCTGTGGTTTCTCAATTATCTGTTTCATTAACTGCGGTCAGAGTACAGTTGTCAGAGAAGAAGTACATAAGGAGGTCTTTCTAAAGTGAGATTGTGCTAGATGTATGTGAGGTTTTTCGAAACAATTTTTTGTAGTTTAAAAAAAATACTGTACTGTAGGCATAGTATTCGGCAATAGCAGAGGCCTGAATCCTGATCCTTGTGGTACACTTTTTCACAAATTTTGGCGGTTGTTTTCTCGGACCAAGCTATTTTGACATTATTTGACGATACTTGGATGGAAGCAGGAGAAATTCCGACGGATGAAGCTTTTTCCACGCACGATGAAGCCATCAGCGAGTTCATAAAGCGGCGGCCCGCGGCTGTAGAAGTGAACCAAGGCGGTTGATTTGAATGATCAGACATAAAGGGCGTTAAAATAGCGGAAATCTCCGCGTCGTTTCGTTGCCGTGAAGATTGAGTCCTCCGCGTCTGGCCCAACAACAGCAACAACACTTTAGTCGCGGACGAAGCGAGCCGCTTTCAGGCAATTATTATTTTTAATATCCTAATTAAGCGACTTTCCACATAAATCAATCCCAGCAATAATGAGCGAGGAATGCAGCTAGCGCGAGCGATGATATATGCGCACCAAGCAACGCTACGTTCGTTATAATCACATATTGGCAATTAGTTAGGGGACTAAATTGACCACCATCATTATCCTTGGATGATTTATTTTAAGCGATTCGACACGAGTTAAATTAGAGCCCGAGCCTGATTGCCCCCTCGCCGCCCCGCCGGTTGTCATCGGACCCCCGTTATGCAAATGTTTTGGATAAATTAAATATGGCGTTTTGGCGTGAGCACAACTATAATAATACACTATCCATACGTGGAAATGTGCAATGAATTATTGGAATCGATTGCGACTTTGTACATGGACAGATTGACTTTTAATATTTATTCGGATTAATCAGTTATCGCGATATTGAAATGGACGCTTCATTAGCTGGTTTATGCACAGAGGAGTTAATTGTTATCTGCAAGTATTCATTTTCGACATCATGGCGGTAATTAAACGTCATGTTGCAAAAACACGTTTCAGGTGAAGTGTCGGGAATTAATTCCAAAAAAGATGTACATGATTCATTTCCTTCACGCAACCATTCATTTTTCAGTATCTCCAAGAGAAAAATCTTCGTCTGAGGGACACTCATACTTTTTCCTTTTATGCAAAAATTGTTTTCACTTGGAGCAAGATATACTCGAACGTTGTTTGGATGCTGCATTATTGATCTTTTTCCACAAATTAATCAGAAAATCGAAAGTTCGTTTTTTGAATTATGATAATTTGAATATTTTAACACCCTTAGATTGTAACTAAACTTCAATATTTCATACGGTGTCTTCGAAAATTATCATATTTCGTACAAAATTCTACATGTTTCATGTTAAAGAGTATTGAAACATGTTTTCCAATATTTATGCTTTAGAGGTTTTAAAGCTCTACTTCTCTTAATAGATTTATACGCCCAAAAAGTAAATCTAATTATGAGATCGAGATAATAGAATATAATAGAAATGATTACTTTTTTGCAGTGTGCAGAATGGCGAACAAAAATTATGCAAAATTCTATCGAATATAAAGTCCTCTTTCAATCATCATCGAAGAAGTCCCAACACAAATTTATCGTTTTTGTGAGTATGCCAAGCAAATAATGTATTTAAAACGTTAGTTTTGAACTTATTTTGTACAACAAAGCCAATAAAATTGAACCTTTATCGACGAAAACTGCAGTTACATTATCATAGCGTAGCTGCATAAAGCCAAAGTTTTACCATTGCAAACAAGTGGAATATGAGATGTAGTAAAAGTGGATCAAAAAACGAGATGTTATTCAACTTAATTACCAACCCATTGTTTGTACAGTATTAAAATGGTAATTTGTATTGGAGCACCATAAATTTAAATTAAATTCCTGAATCTTTTTTTTATTAAATATTAAATTATTCGATTGGTCTAGACAATTTTTTAGCCAAATTCATTTCAGAATATTAATTGGCCTCATCAAAATGATAATGTTGGAAAATATATGCCGAAACTTCAGTCTTGCTTAGTAATAAGAGATGTGCCGAAAATCCCCCGGAAAACAATGAAGCGACGCTGGCGGAGGGTATTTATTTTTGTACATGACTCATCATTCGCATGAACAAATACTTATTTAACAATAATTTATTTTAAAAAATGATCAATTAGAGTTCAATGTCTCTTTTATGAGACATGGGTATAATGATGCCCTCTTCTCGCGCCTGCGGCACACCTAATAAAGATGAGGTCAAAGTGTTACATCAATAATAATAATTTAGAAGACTTGAGTTTTTTCAAGCCAAATTAAATTTTTGAAAGACGAAATTACAGGGGAAAATATAAAGTACACGTCGCAGGTGCTTTATTTGTCTTGCAAATTGAACGAGATTGAAGAGAAATATTCTTAAACGTATAATCTGCGCAATATTCGTTGTTAAAGCTTTCAGATTATCAAAAATCGTTGCACTAAATCGTTAAATTGTCAAAGAAATACTGCTCTATAATTACACAAATGATACAATTTTTTTAAGTCAGTCATTCTAAGGAGGCATAAAATCACTATTGATCGTCGAAAATTCAGTGTCTTAATTGCAAATTATCAAAATATTTTGAAAATGCCCCCAGCACCTGATGAAATATATTTTTGGGCTAGATCTCCGTGGTGGCAACTACCTAAATGTGGAATGAATTGGGCAACTTGCCACATTTTTGGCTTTGACACCGTTGGATTTCTTTCTATATGAACAATGCAAAACCAAGGATGACAGCTCATCGGTTTCTAGGTATCAGATGTGAAAAGAAATACCTACGAGAGTCTGATTTTGAATAGTAACGTTAAGTGTGAAGCATGCTCCTTGGTGTTTGGTTCAGCACCAATCTGAATTGATAAGTGTAAGGACGGCAGGTGTTTGATGACGGATGATGTGATCAGTTTCAGATTTGTTACCTTCGCATAGATTATGAGAATCGGCAACACAAATAAAACACCTGACCTGGTTTGCATAAGTTTGTCGTCGTATCGCGTGTAAATGAAATAATGATTGATACGTGGGACGTTATGATGTGGTAATTAGGGTTAGATAGAGCAACTAATAAAACTTTTCGGCGTCTGAAGCTACGGTGCCTTAAGTGGGTCACGTTATTAAACGAAATTGTAATTAAGGATAATAACTGCTGAAACTTGGGTGTGCTGGAGTCGATTGTTCGTTATATTTTGACTGCACATTTTTGCAGAATATTACAGATTTCGTTCTGCATGAGCAGAGTTTAATTAGTGGCCATTTCGAAATGCACCATCCTCCCTGTGTGCAGCCACAGATCAGTTAAGTTCGTGTGTTCACCTACGCATCGATCGATCCTCTCGTTTTAACGATGCAATTTGCAGATCCCCGTATGCGTCCGCCCTGAGCGTTTTACGGCTCAGGGTAAATTGATATGCGTTTGTGTATTAGAATGGATCGAACAATTTATTTTCGCAGTGTTACCTAAAATCCACTGCCCGCCAAAAATCCCGCCTCCGACGCTGGGTTATCTAAAGCGTTATGAGCATGTGATTGTGACGTGCCAGAAGATTTAAGATCTACTGCAGATTCCTGTAGAGGTAATAATCTTCGTATTAATATAACCAGATGTAAAGTTTTGTCATATAGAAGATGCTCATAGGGTAGAGTTTAATTATAATGCTGATAGCTAGAGAAACTTTTATTGGATATTGGTGTTGTGTTAGATGAAAATGAACACGTTACTAATGTAATTGGAAGTACCTTAAAATCTTTAGGATGTCAAATATGAAACACACAAAGCTTCGTGTTGAAATTTAATAATTACTCTATCGTGTGTAGTTAGCACGTTATAGTTTTCAGAAAATTTCTAAAAATATCTTTACCTTTGTAAAGAAGTGGGAACATATTCTCGTCGAAATCAGAAAATTTTATTAGATGCTTGCACCAAGTGTAAACGAAAGATGGTTGCTGTTGTAAGATTTTTATATAAGCTGTTACGTGGTCAAGTTGATTGTAAAGAGTTCTTGCCCAGGCTTGCTTTCTATTAGTCAAGAAATGGTTCCAGAAGTGGCAACATATTTGTCCATTTCCCAGAACGAATTTACAGCTAAGATCGCCAGTTTTTCGAATGGCACGTACGGTAAATCTTATTGCGGAGGATTGCGACGTGCATCACTCCACATTGAAAGTGATAGCGTCTAAAAGCATTCTGGGTTGAAACTGTTAATTTTAATAACCCGAAGGTTTGTTTTTTCGTCAGTTTTTAGTACAATTTGCACAATCTTTATTACTTCTTGTAAATGTGTACATTGTCCAGTAATTGGACATTAAATTCCTGTTGGGCAATAAATTACTATATTCCATAAAATAGTTCCGATGAATGATGTCATCTCTGCCATTCACCTTACAGCAACAAACGATGCTACAGCAGCGCTAATTACGCTTGTTTTCCTCTGTTGTATCGTGTGACAAAATATTTGGCAGTAGTCTGAAGTTCCTGAAATTGAAGGTTGTTGACTTTAATTTTTTGGTGTCGATACTATCACAATGTATGTGATTCTGGTAGGCCGTGGTCACGTTTTATAGCCCCATTCCAGTATATGCGTACGAATATGATAAACCCTAATCTGGTCCTGGCTAACGTTAGACGTTTCGTGTAATTTCGTTTCTCATCTCCTAAATGACCGTGATAGGATCATTTCATCAAGGAGGCGTTGATTGCATGCCGGTGACTAATTTGTTTGCAACATGGAGCCGTTTTAAAACGACGATAAAGGAGTCAACGCCAAGGTCAATCTCATTCCGCCATATAAATACACATTAATGCCGTAGAGGGTGTATTAGTAAAAATAAAACGTGAAAGGTAATTAAAGATCGTAAACTATCTCGTTGTTATGGGATGGCGTCGGACGGATATAATGCCCGAATTAAAAGATTGGGATCAGTGTGCCTCGTGAAATTAATTACATATTAAATGGCTCTAACTTGGCCCCTTGGAACCCTGAGCTATGATTAAAATTAATGATTGCTGTTGTACTGTATGGCGACTTCAATGTTTCACTGATATTTTCCAGTTGACGTATTTTTGTTTAATTTAAAGTACATAGCGCTAGAAAAACTTAGAACTTAATCAAGTAACCGCACTAATATGAAAAAGGTAAGAAATGAGGTCACCTGTGGAGTTTATACCTGCAGACCTGTTTCTAGAAATACTTCCAGATTGAATCAGCTGCCGTAATTACTTGATCTAATCGTAATCAATGATCCCGACTCAATATCAACTGGTTACACACGTCATCCTGTAAATCTTCAGAAATTATTTAAGAAATTGCATTAAATTCTGCATGATGAATATTTTAAAAAATGTAATTGGTGCTCTATTTTATCAATTATTCCAAGTTGTGAAAATTAGCTATTATCTGAAAAGAAACGAATCAACCGTTGATGTACTTAAATGTCAATTGTTTGTGTTATGATTGACAAATCATAACCCATTGCTTTTTAGTTGTGTAGCAACAAGCTGCCACAGCAATTTATTGTGTGGAATAAGGTAGTAACATTAGATAATAACCATTAAAATAGGTTCAAGGAGGACCATTGTGCAACTCCACCTTTTGTTATCTGATTTTACACTTAGAAGCTATCTTAGCAAACAATTTTAAATTTTCTGTTGATTTTTGAAGAAGACTTCTATTATCGTGCTTATGTTGACAAGGAAAGTATATATTTACGTTTGGAGTGTTTAAACATTTATCTTCAAGTTAGAAGATTGCTGATTTATATACTTAGCATTTATCGAAATTCGATCATTTCGTGAATACATGCATTTTCCGCAATGTTGGAAAAAAGGAGACGTCTTTTTCTATGCAATCAATAGTTGGATGAATGTGGAATGTGGATACTGGAGAGTGTACGTCTAGGTTTATCACTTGCCGCATCCTGTCCTGCAATATTCATAAAAGCCGACTTCAATACCCAATCAACTTAATGAGTCGTTAACTATCACTTATACTGTCGAGTGTTGGCAATGTCTAGCTTTAGTGTTACACTCTCATTAACAGTTCTCCAAGAACAGCTTGCTGTATTGTCAGCTATTCTAATCCGCAATAATTCACAACTTATTGAAAAGGCTGTTGAAGAATATCAGCAGTGGCTTTGCTGCCGGCGTAAATGTTCGTAGTAGTTTTCGATGAAAATTTTTCTGTTGGTGGCATTTGATGTAGTTATTAATATTAATATTCATAATCATTTTCTGCTCAGCTTGCATTGAAAACTTGACACTTCGTTTTCTTTTTTATTTTTCCCGAAATGATTTTCACTATTTCAGTAATACATGTGTTATATTACCTAGAGCTGTATGATTTATATAAAGTTTATTTGGCAAAAATAAGGAAAAGAGATAATTGAGTTTTCTTAATTTTGCATCTTCTAAGTTTATAAATTACCAGGAATTGAAGGTAGAATTTTCACATTTCTTCACGTCATTTTTTCAACGATGGAATGGAAGACCACGGAAATTAATGGTAACTATAATCGAAATGAGTAAATGCAAAACAAAATTGTCAAAATCACAGTGATTTCTGGGTTAGATTATATTGTCCTTAAAATTTAGTTTCTATGCATTGTTATTATTACTGGACATCCGTTTGTAATAAAAGTATTTATCTTATCCATATGTTGGCGGTTATTACAATTATGATATAAAAATATTTTTTTTGCAAATCTGCCGTCGATAGTTCTATTATTTATCCATAAAGATGAATGACTTTTGCAACAATTACTGATGGTGGAGTTAGTTAAAACCGAGCTCAATAAACTTCTTTTAAAAAGGTTGTAATCATTACATGATACGAGTTTTCATAAGTTTGTTATTACAATTTTCATTTCCACATAAGACAAACGTCATTGCACTTGTTACAGTCGCATAGACAGTGTAACCTCAAATGTGAGTATGTTTATGAGAATGTCGGCAGCTGTCAGTTGATAGCTCGGTCAAGGCCAAGAGTGTCTTGTACTGTGTGTAGCTAGAGCCAACGACCCAATAAAACATGTATCGCCACAAAACTTCCTTGTATCCTTCCTCATGATCTTTAATAATTTCAATGTATTTAGAATCATTTTACTATCTACACATTGTAGATGGCTTTTGCCATATGGCTGACTCCTCTAATTGTTGTTATGTTCAACATAATTCTAAAAACTTAAGTTCAACCTCTGGTGTTTCCAATAAATAATTAAACGCGTCAGTCGCAGAACAAGAAAGTGTTCGCGAATATTTCGTAAATTGGAAAAACTGAGATATTTCAGAATTCTAAGAACTGTCATTTTCTTACAGGGAGACAAGTTACTGCGTAATTGTAAGTGTTGTTTCTCACTCTAGAGGTGTCCTCCCATTAACAGTTTTCACCAAGACGGTTAGCAGTGATATGCAGAAACATTCAATGATTTATCACCATTACCTGTCACTGGATTACAAGGGTGCTAGTAGCTACCTGGATTCCCTTTTTTCTCACTGCTGTTAATGATTTATAACTTGGGTTGGGTCTTCTCTTTTCTTCTCAAGGGTAGACTATTTTGCAAAGCAACACTTTCTATAGAACCAATATCATGCAAGACAAGAGAATGCACCTTAGCTTATTACTTGTCCTACAATATTCATCAAAGGCAACTTCAATATCCAATCAACTTAACGAGTGGTTGAACCATGAGTGAAACCGTGGAGTATGTGCAACGTCCGCCTTTGTGCTATTCTCCAATTAACACTTCTTCACGAAGTGGCTTTATTGTGGTGCATTCGACCAGTTCCGAGTATATTGTCTCTTGAGGGATAATTTCGCTGGTTAAGCTTCGGGATGAACCATTTTGCAAAACAATGCAGACTCCTTTTTACAGAACCAATACCAAAACTCGGCCCCTAAAAATTCCTCAAAGGCGACTTCACTACCCAGTCAGCTTAACCAGTGGTGAACTACGAGTGAAGAAGTTGCGCTCTTGCGGGCCATTCCAGTAACTCCCAGCGTATCGGAAAGTATGTGGCTTTAAGGACCACTCCGACGGTGGCCGTTATTCGGGAGTGTTGACGTCGGCGTGGCGTTGAAAGGGGGTGCGAGGGGGGCCTCGACAATCACAGCCGTGGAGAACAATGAGTGCGAGCGGCCGGATGTTCGGTCGGCTGATCGGTGGCCCGGTGCGGGATTCCCTGTTCTCCTCCCTGCCTTGGTTGCCGCGACCGGAGTCATAAGCTGCCATCGGACTCGTTGCCGGCGAAATATATTGGAGCTCCCCTATTCTCGGCATTCCGGGGTACAAAGCCGTTTCGCGACGCACCGCCGTCTCCATTATGAATGGTGCTTCGGCAATTGCTTAATGTTTGGTCAACGATATAGAAATTATTATTTAATTCTGCAGGGGGACCTTTTATCGGGAAATTATGATGTGTCGAGTGGGTTCCCGACGAGGGGTGGCCGCACACTCCGACCCGGCGATTTTTCAAGGCCTAATGCGATGCTATCGGCCAGCACACTGCCACGCAAATAATCATTGGTGGTGCTGCAACATTTAACACCGAACACTATAATTACCAGTGTTGGGACACTGACGGGTGATGGATCGCAGGGAATGCCAGGTACTCGTCAACGATCTCAGTTTTGGGCAGAAAATTGTGAATTAAGTGTTGCTACCCCCAGTAATCATTATCACAACGTTGCTTGACTGACGTCGTTACGGCAGAGCAATATATTATCTCTTTGCTCCAAATGCATAGCTAAATTGTTTGCTTTCCGCGAAATAATGCTCTGATGGTTTCAACATGACGCGTATTTCCAGTTTTTTACATATCTAGGTGTATGATCAATATATTTTTGAGTACGGGCTCATTTTTCTTCATTAAGAGAGCCACTGAAGATGGAGTATTTCACCTACTCAACGTGCAGGAACTGTGCAAAATTGAATAATTTGGTCATAAAACCAGATTCGGGCCATAAAAATGTTTTTTTATACTAAAATATAATTGCACAGTTTTAACACTACGTATATTCATAAATTAAGCATTCTAAGTCACTCGGGTCTATGATTTGATGAGAAATTCATCCTTTCTTCTTCTTTGTGGAAAGATTCAATTCTCATTTATCTTGAAACGT
>QDEB01106107.1:0-24682 GCA_004193795.1 Asbolus verrucosus | reverse complement strand
ATTTTAGGTATTGATTAAGCAGATATATTCAATTTGTTTTCTACTTGAAGTTAACTTGTAAATAACAACGAATGGTAAATCGTTATTTCTTGCATTCTTCTTAAATTGTTGGTATTACTTTAATCCCTGTATTTAAAGAACTTTATAAACATTCATGGTAATTAAAAAAAAATGTGTGATTCATGATTTAACTAGCCGACCAATGTTCTACTTGTAGTTTACGTATAATTGAAGCCATTACTGTAACTTAAAAGGAATCAGAAACTTGAAAGTTTTAATGGAACTATCATAATTATTTTAAATGTCATCAAGCACTCAACATTTTTTCGTTTGGAATAAAAATTCTGGAATAATTTACCACGTTTAACTACGAACTCTACGTTTCACTACACACTTAGCTAAAAAAAAATAAATGCTCATATACAGACATCATTTTATTATTTTGTAATTTTATTTCATTTATTTAGTTGTTAATTATTATTTCTAATTTTTTTTCGTTTATATTTAATAATTAAAAAAAACGTAAACTCCTACTTAAAAAACATTTTTTATTATGATACAAGCTTGGTTTAATGTAAATTTACTCTGTTGTACGTCATCAAAATGTTTTTTCAGATAGAAATTTGGAAGTATGTAACAGTAATTTATGAGTAACGCTGGTATACTAAAATATAACAGAAAAAAAAAACATGAGATTAATGATATAAAAATCCAATACAGGTTCCATTCAAAATAAAAAAATTCAACATGGTAACTCTTTAATGTTAAAAGATAAAATTAACCTGACTTTATAAAAAATCTTCAGAATCAATGGAATCCCCAATGACAAAATTCCATTTATATTATTAATGAATATCAGTCATAAAATATTGCAAAAACCAACTACAATGAAAAATGTTTTGAAGAAAAGATTGAAATGAGGGATTTTGCATTACGATCTATTAAAAACAGCAATGAATGAAATGAATTTTAAACTGATTATTAAAATATATTTTTGACTGTTTATGAACTTTTAAATTTATCTGTATGTTTTACAAGGGAATTTTTGCATAACATATACGTTAGTCAATTTTGTTCAGCAACGTTGCAAATCCTTTATCGAATTTCAAGGTTTTTAACGTACTGTAACACATCATGCAAAAACTCCCTATGCCTTAAAAATTCTCTCTACATCACGATATTATGTAGGTTTCGATAAAACCCTCAAGTATTAAAAATATATAGGTTTATGAAATTGAAACCTTTGCGAAAAATTATGTAGAATTAAAAGATATTACATAAAACAGTTTTGTTTATAACTCAAAAAGTATTATTTTATTAAAGTGAAAAAGGATGAACAAATCGACCAAAACTTACCGCTATGAAATAGTAATTTATTTTAATTTGTTCCGACATAATCATTATTAATTTAATAAAAGTATTGAAAAATAGAACAGTATTTACAACGTAATGTGATACGAAATTAGCATCACAGCTTTAAGTTAAATTACAGCAATTGACTATTATTACAGATAATAACAAATAAACGTGCAGAGGTGAACTACCTATTAATCACTCACTAATCGATTGAATATTTTAGCGAGTATGTTGGTGTATACTAAAATATTCCGGAAATCGTTTATTTTTAGTTAAAAGAAACAACTTACCCCACTTTCAAAACAGTCGTTAATTACTCGATACTTTAACAAAATAATTTAAATTTCACACAAACAGAATAAGTCAATGCATGATCAAACACAAAACACGAGTACGTGATTCAACATTCTTATAGCAACTAAACAAAATTTATAATTAGACAGACAAATGGATTTTTACATACTTCGACGTGATCTAATTCCAGCTATAAAGTAATACATATTTCTTTTGTTAAAAGAATGAATAAAAAGTCAATATTTTACACGAATAAAATATAACAGGTAAAATTTTACAAAAATTACAGTAGCAACGGAATACATGTATTAAAACAAAATAAACAGAAATAAATTATCCAATATAGTTACGCGTATCAGCGGGTGGTTTCAATGAAAACAATTTCTAAATCATTTTTTTAAGAGCTTTTTCAACTATTTATCGATACATTATTTTAGTAGTTTTTAAAAACGTTTTTATTTCACAAAAGATGTGTTTTTTTGTAGACCATTTTCAAAATTATTTTGTTTTAATTGTGCTTTAATAATAATTTCATCTTAAAAATGCAGGTAATATTAATCTAGCAGACCCTCCGCGACAATATAATGAAAAACGTTCACGAAAAAAGTTAACCACTTTTTGTTGCATACCTACTAAACTTGCTTATTATTACAGTAATCTGTAGATTCCAAATATACTGTATTGTTCCTTAAAAATTATAATCTTTTGATTATATAATTATGATTATAAATTAAGAAAACATATTATGTAATAATTTATTATAATAAATCAAGTTCATTCTTCTTTTTTTGGCATAAAATCGGTAACACATTTCAACACAACATTCCACTGTTCCAGTACTCTCTCCATACATAATCTGAATGACAGTTATAACAGAAAAAATAATTCAAACATTAATTATATAAAAGAAATCCGATCACAGTTTTTGAGACAAGGATTATTGACAAAAAATCATATTTAAATGAACAAAAAAGAATCTTGATCAACTTCAATAAAATAAATGTTAATGGTGTAAACTCCTTACGTAGGTATGGAAAACCACCACACCACTTATAAAAATGAAAAAAACATTTAAATATGATGCTTTGTAGGCGATGACCAATGAATAAAAATCTAATTTTTATGTGTCCTCCTGTTTCGCAACATCGACGAATTCCACAGCACGAGATTATTGCTCTTACATAAGAGAACATAAGAAAATATTTAAATGTCCGCTTGTCTTGTGAAAGCATTGCGAAACCCAATCAGCGAGACAAAAATGCCGTTGTGTAACAGAACGCAGATCCCATCGAGGAAAATTCTTTCGAAAACCTGTCGGATGATCAGTTCGGCGCCATCAAAAATAGTCACATTGTTTGTTGTCAACACAAACCAAAGGCAATAATTACAAATTGTAAGATCGTCAACGATTAAGTTAGCATGTAGGTTGTTTATGAAAAACACTACCTGGCAGGCTAATTTGTTTATTTAACCGGTTCATCTAATGTGATATTATTCAGCATTCCATTCATGGTTGGTTGCATCGCAGACGGCTGGCGTAACTAATGGCCGATAGCGCCTCTATCGGACAGAAGGGATGCGTGTTTTTAACGTACCATCTTAATAATAATAACAATAATATACATAATCATTTTGGGAAGCTGGGGCGCCGTTCGCGACCATCAAGGAATGCAGATGACCTTCAAATGGTACTCACACCATCTGCCTGGGCGTGTTTGTGTACAAATACATGTATGAATGTGTGTGTATTGCATATTGACATACTACATCAGAATTTCGCTACTAGAGTAATGTTTGTTCTCAGTGCAAACACTACCATAATGGGGGCTGTCAGCGGTTTCGAAATTCCATAGATTTTAATGGTTCCACCGAGTTTTTTCGCACCTTTCATACACGTGCCCTTGCACACATCTTAAGACGGGGAATTTTTTTGCGTAAGCTGTTCACTTGGGCTTCCTCCCCCAAATCACCTAATTTTACTTTTCATTTATGTCAAATAATGGGAAAAAAGGAAGAAAGGAGGAATGCAAAAGTAGATGCGATGCACAACACCCATGGGCAATGCCATATGGTATATTTATGTTATTTCTTGCGCCAAAACTACAGATTTGTCCAAAGGTTTAATATCTAGTATTTCCAAGATTCAAAACGTCATAATAGTAAAAAACGATCACTGGACCGGTGAACTTATGCAATATAACATCATCAGGTAGATTAATAATTAAAATTTTCGAACTAATCATCATGCTATGGCAGCCATGTACATTAAGAAGTTAAATCGATTACTCAGTGGTTTGCATTAAAAAATAATCGCCGCCATGAGCACGCGATCTGATCCAGCGAAGTGATGTCAGATGTATTTCTGGCTTTGGTCATTTTTCGATGAAAAAATTTGGTCGTATTTTTACGTCATTACCACTTTTCTTTTCCGGAATGAATCGGTCCGTTTGTGGTAACATTTCATTGATTAGTTTGGTTACAATCATTGTTTCAAAAATGGCAAGACATTCCAGTTCAGCAGAATAAAGCAAGTCTACAAACGGGTATGGATGCAACATCCCACGTTTGGCCAGTTACGGGATTACCTTTTAAAGACACTGGTCGCGAAACAACTTAAAAAAAGGACGGAAAAAAATTGATAAAAATTAAATTTACTATCTAACCAGAATTTCTAATTTTAACGCAGACAGGAAATATGAAACGGTTTTTTTAATCTTACTAGTTATCGTCATTATGTTTATAGGTTAATTCGTTATTCTGAGGTGTTTCACACTTAGATCTAATATTAGTCAATTAAATTATTCAGGACAACTATTTTAAAATCATTCATAAAACATATCCGTTCAGTTTCGAAGCTACAAAAAAATTGTTTACTCACAAAAGAATTTAAAGGTTTTCCCAATTATTACTTTAATTCAATTATAGTGTAAATAGATGATCTACGCATACAACAATCATGTTGCTCCGAGCGACAGTTTGCAATTAAAATTTTTCCATAATACATTTACGTCCGACAAATTCCTTAGTGATAAACAAATTTAAATTTTACAAAATAGATACCACATTGAAAAAAAAAACAAGGTCACAGACTATTTAATTTTAAAATATTATAATTATCACGCTACATAATCGTAATAATTGTTATATTAGAAACATAATTAGCACACCCACTTAATATTTATCAATTTTTTTGACGGACATCTTTTTCGTTCATGAACCCAAATTTTGTTTTGTACCAGTTAAAAAACATCTTGACCCATAGAAGAAACAGAGAAAGTTACACCTGAAACCAAATCAAGTTAGTGAAGAGATAAAAGATAGTGATGATAGATTTTTGCAGCATTTTACACTTCAGTGGGCACACTTCGCATCATAGATTGCTGAGTTTTACTGCTTTTTTTTCTAAATATGGTTTTATAAAACGAATACATAAGAATTACACAAAGAAATGTAGAAAAACAGTTGAATGAAATTGATTTTAGTTTTTAATCTCCTTAGGTATATAAAATAGTAAAATAATATATCTAATATTATATTATTTATTTAAGATTTAATCTGTTTCCAAGATATGGTTTACTTGGACAAATTTTTTCGTGAAGTTTAGCTGTCTTTTTCATTACGCTGATACCACAAACTTAGTCACCAAGACGTCAGTACTTGACTGTTCTCAAGTACAATAATCAACAACAAAACAACAAACAACAAAACAACAAACAACAGATTATTTAGCAATTACAAAAAACAAATTGTTTTTTATCTAAAACGAAAATAAAGTGCAATAAACCAAAAAATATAAATTTTGAACAGTTTCGATATTTGTAAAGAAAAAACTTTTAGAAGAAAATGTATCTATTTTGGCATATAAATCAATATGCAGGAAATTTGACGGCAACATTTTCGCTAAAAATTATAAACGTTATTATTATGTAATAATGAGAAACAAAACAATGACAATATTTTCATAGAAAAATAAAATGAAGAATTCGCCAATGTGTACTTTTAAAACCACCAAAATGGTACTTAGGTTAATTTGACTAACCGATTTTCCTTTTAGTGTGTATAAAAATTAATGAGTCGTTGTTTATATTATCGAATAACCAAATTCTTTGCAATCGGTTTAAAATGTGAGAGGAGTGAAGACAAACTAAGGGCGACCCAACTTTAGTCAAATCAGGTAAATGTGATTCTTTTTTACCATTATCAAAAAAATATGTTTTTTACAAATGACTATAAAGATAAAGGAAGACATAAAAAAAACACAAGATTTGACAAACATTTAACAACAACCTGGTCTGAAATGATGAGGTTTCTTATTATCGTAAGCATCCTGTAGAACACGATGAAATATTATATAAACTGTCAACATAATTTTCCGATAACTCAAATCAAGTTTCTTTTTGTAAAAGTAATATCAGATCAATTTTTAAAAACAAGAATTTTTTCACAAAAAAGTAACTTTTTGAAACCACCGGATACTTAAAAAATTAAGTAAAAGTGACTTATAAAAAGTGATGACTAATTTCAAATTATTGCTATGGAAATTCCAATTTAGGAATAAAACAAAATTTTATTCAAGAAAAACCAATTTATGCTAAATCTGGACTAAAGATCCTAGAATCTGCAGAAAAAATATAAAATATACAAAAATCTTTAAAGTTATTAAAAAATTTTAAAGACCTTTTTTGGGTATTGGTAATCGTCCCATATAATTAATAAATTAGAAAATGAAGACCGTAATGTTTCAAGAAACTTGCTTGTTTTGTATTGAAGACAACTCGAGGCGTGTTTTAAAAATTAGTTCAAAAAATAAATTACTCAGGATGCTCGTTGTAATTTGTGCCTTAAAGCTTCAGCTATGATCTATGATGGAAGAGAATAGAATAATTAATACAGTTGCCGTAAATGACTTCACTCTCTTCATTTCGTTCATTTACCATTTCATTAATTTGACGCAATGATGGATGATGCCCATCAGCTTCATTTCAATCAAGCAAAATAAGGGCATAGAGAAAATACCGATGATTCCAATAAAATACTTTATTAATGATCAGAGAACGTTTTCTTTCTGCATCCTAATGAGGTAATAAGTCAGTTTAAATTAAAGAACATCCATGTAAAAGTAAAAAGTAATTTGTAGTGTTTCCGGTTAAAGTTCCCACCATTTGTAGTAATGCTTCCATACGGTTGCAACAACATCAACTAATTAACTACCAACAAGAAAATACGCTTTCGTACGAAGGTTGCTTCTTAAGATCACGAAAACGAAAAGATGATGAACAATTTTATAGTAGACTTAGGTAGGAGGTATGCACTCGTTTTCTTCTTAATATGCAATTTCACTTTTATAACGATTCAGTGTGTGGGCTTAAGCTGTAGGTGTACACAACCATTCTTTATTTACGAAGAAAAATTGAATAAGAAACGTGGGTTCTGTTCTCTGATATAGTAATCATCCGGCATCATGACACCAACAACAGGTCTCTTCTTGACTTTTACTGAAGCCTGAACCATCCTCAAAACTTTTTCCTAAATCCTCTGCAATTTATCCTACTTATTAAAATCCTTGTATTACTTTTCCTATCACGAACAGTGAAATCGACACCAACCTTATCTAAATGTAACACAATAGTAACGTTTACTGCAACTAGTTGTGTTTTCGAATAATGAATATTTGTGTGATAAGGTCTTTCCGGCCTTGCCACTTTCGTTTTACAAGCGATAAACAACGTGTTTATGTACAAGATAAGTAAATTGCAAAAATAGGGGTGTCCTACTTAAGTCGATTAGCACACCTGCATACATTCGCGTCTCCCAACGAACCTTTGGCGGGAACTTCAACTTTAGTAAAATGTCGATTATCCGAATGAACAATTACGTGCAAAAATGATTAATAACGAAAAAATTCGCGTAAGAGAGCGCGTTTACGTTCGTTTTCGTTTCGTGTTAAGTGAAAACCGCACTTTTCCACCAACAGGCTGTTTTCCACATACCAACAAACTTGTAAGTGCCATTAAGTACAAAAACGCGACCATTGATTAATGAAATTACCATTGTAAAATGCATTTGATAAGTAAATAATTGTAAAACCACATTCCTTTGCCATTAGGCTGTGACGGTACGTGAGCCGTAAAGCCAACACTACACATCGCCTAACTCAACCGGAAACATTATATACTCTACTGCCCCTTTGTCTAATTAAATCGAAAATGTGCCCGAAATTTTACTTGACTCCTCCCATTAAGGTCGGATTGTCTGTTGTATTTTAACAGCGCTGCAGGCATTTTGAGAAAATGTAAAAGAGAAAACTAAGGTGTGACGTAACGTGAGGATAATATTGAAATAAATGCCACTGTTATAATCCTGAGAAAACCTACAAGAGCACAGCGCGCGTAATAAGCCACATAAATTCCAGAGTAATCCCCTCATTAGCTCACGCAATAAAGGTGCATTTAGCTCTTTTAATAAGTTCGCATATTTCATCATTTACGTAATTTCCAAGTGCTTCACACTTAACATTGGAGGCTTTTATTAATCACGTGCGGACATGCTAGAGAATTCCGAACCTGACTGTACATAATTGAACACTTCAACTCAAATCTGCCAAACACTTTTATCACAGATTATACGATTTCAGGTTGATGTTTTATTTATTTTGTTAAAAATTCTGAAATAATAAATAAATCAAACGTGGGCTACTTACAACTACCGGACCAACAAGCAAGAATGTCATAAAAAATTTCTTAATGTTGTTATGACATGGAACCACGTGACATTAAAGACAATGATACGAGCGTAAAATGCATTAACCGAGTATAATGCTTATTGAAATCATAAAACGCTTAGTTATTTCAAGGTTGAGCACATGTCGGATTGGGTTTTATATTACACATTTAAATCTTTTGGAATGCACAGCATATTATTGCTAACGAAATTATGCAAAAGTTATTTTGCAATGTTAACCTAAATACGCCAAACTATGTATTTACATGCACTAATCAATGCTAATTTGTAAAAGTTTGTTGTTGAATTCTTCATTCATCATAACACATTTCCAAACAAAAAATCGTTGTAACACAATACACCAACATTCGAGATTTCCATATGTAGATACAAAAAATTTTTATGTCATGTCGATTCATAAAACTTTGGCATTAATTATTCCCAAACTTGAACTTATAAAATTCTCTTTGGTGTCATCACCCGCTTTAATAGTATCAAGATAAGCTTTCATCACATGCACAAAAAAAAAATACGGCTATAAATACTAGTTTTATTGACTCGGAGATGACAAAATCGCAACGAATACGATTTTTTCTGTTGCAAGAAAAATAAAGAATTCCAGAGTTGAGAGGTAGTTGGCCAATGGAAACTGAAAACGTAAAAGACCCGCAAACCTGTCGCAGGTTATCAGCAATTACCAATTACGTTTTACGACGTTATAAATTATTATTATGGAAGAGTTTCCAGTTGTTTACCAATAAAATATTAGGTTTTGTAGTGCTAATAGTTCCGGACCTATAACTTCCTTCATTAGTAGTATTTTTTGTTTATCTAGTTCATAGATAACTCCAGGTGTTTCACCTTAAACCAACTGATACACTTTTTTATTTTATTTTGCAAATAAAAATTATTTGCAGAATTGCCTCCGGTACTTTATCCTGTTATTCTATTTTTAAAAACAAATATTGTACCGGATGAATCCATCACTGCCATACCACAAGAACTTATACTTTACCAACTTTCGGATGGGAAAATAACTTCGTAATCATAGTTATAATAAAATAACCTATTTTTCTTTCCGAATGATCCCAAAAATGCATTTTTCATGTATCTGTTTTGACCACTATTTACTTAGAATATTAAAAAAAAAACATTGCCATTTTTTTCCATATCTTCAGTTTGCAGCAAAAATCAGTTTCAATCATCGAGGAAAAAAATTAACTATAAGTTTATATTTCCTTTGCTAATGAAACGACAGTTACAGTTTGTTCTTGGATTATGTATCAGTTCCTCCTTTGCCTCAAGCTAAACTTAAAAATAATCGTCTAAAAGAATAGATTTATGTGTACTAACGAGGCGAGACGGGAATAAGATCGGATTTACGCTGCAGCATTTGTGAACTGTTGCGTACTGAGAAAATCTGATTCTGTAAAAAATTGTCATATACTGTACATACTATTTTAAGAACTGATAAAAAGCTTCTCAGTAGTGATGTTGCAAAACTAGTCGTACACCCGGACGCGGCTTGAATACCGATGGCTAAACCTTATCGTATTTATACACAAATTTAAAAAATAAACTTTTGTGTGTTCTCAGGAACCTTCATGATGTATGAAAAATAATGTAACAATGTTCGACAACCAACATACCTACCATTATTTTTAACAATATAATGTTAATTTCCTTCTACAAATCGTCTTGTTGTTTGATTATTATTTATGTTATTTTCATTCAGATCATACAAAAACTTCCCAAAAAACATATGTAAGCAATTAATGAAGCTCATCTTTCTACTTGTTCTTGCAGTATATTTGATACACAATATGTGTCTCTTGTTTTGTCCATATTTTTTTGCTTTCCGAATAACCATTTTTTAAAATTTTAATGCTTTGAATTCGATATCTATTTTAACTTATTAAAACTGTCCTATAATTGCAATTGGAACTGGGAACAGATTGAACAGAGGAAAATTGGTAACGTAGAAAATTATTCTTTAACATGTAAAACTTAGGATTTTTCACTATTAATTTAACTAATAACAAACAATTAATTATTCTTAACAAAAATGAAAATTAAACAAAAAATACAACAATGTAAACTAATAGACATAAAGAATGAACATTTATTATGCTATGTGTTGATATAACAAAAATGTGATACGCCTAGAATTTTCCAATCAAAATAATTTAGGAACATATGACATGATACATTTTTTTATATTTTGTACAGGACCATAACAAATACCAATAGAATCTAGATTGTTTCCAAGATGTTCAGGAAAATAAACAAAAAAAATGCATCGTGTAAGACGAGCCTTCAAGTGATACTATAAACTATAAAATGGAAATTTCATTTAAAAAATGTACATACCATAAATAACATTCACAAGTAAAATTGTAACTTTCTGTGAATCCCAGTAAATATTATAGTAAACCACATTTAAAAAAATATTTTGTTACATTCTATGATGGCTAGAGCCACATATATGCACATACATATATGTAATTAGCTTACTAGCTAATTTAATTAATTTTCTTTAAAAAAATCATATACAATTCCAATTTTTCACGAAAAAAACAACGAACGACACTCCATGTTCATGGTAAGTTCTGTAAGCTGTGCTTGTGGCAAGTTACACAAGATTAGGAGCCACTGTAAAACTTGTGCTGTTAATCTCTGCATGACAAACATGTCAAATTGCTTTGTGGAATTTCCTAATAATTTTATTTTTAATTCTAGCGGAACCAACTTTAGGAATTTTGTTAAGAGCCACATCCACGAGGATTTTAAACAATAATTTTAAGCCGATGATATCATTATTTTATCGCAACCTACATTCAGTTTAGTTAATAATCTCTTACATAATAAGTATTTTCATATTTTTCAAATATACAAAAATGTTTGTTTGTTAATACCGAGGGTTGTTAAATTCAAACTTACTCTTCGCGGGCTATTCAGTGTTTATACAACCTTATCATCCATTTAATAAAAAAAAGCTTGATGTTTTAATTATTGTTTTGACTTGGATCCCATAGTTTGCTAGTAAATTACAAGATATAAAAATAGATTGTTATTTAGAAAATATATGTGGAATATTGATTGAACCCACAGAATATGAATGCATCTATTTCTTAAAATTCTCTTTGCCTCATGTAAACATGTTTCCCTTCGAAAAATAAATTATAACTGAGCAATGATTGAGGCTGGTTGGTTTGAAATTTACTTAAAAATCAGTACCAAGACACCTGCAATTTTATACCAATAACATATTTTTGGTCCACTTCTTCTGTTTAGCTGTTTCCAAGCTTCTGGATTAGGTAATTGTAACTAAAGCCAACATGCGCCACAAGGTACTTAAAAATGATAAGAACTTAATGAACAAAAAATTATAAAAACGTCTTTTGATTCTATTTTTCTGTGACAGGTAATAAAAATGCTGCGTTGATATCCAAAATATATTGAATGAGTAGAGTTTACGCAAAATTTGACTACTATTGATAACAATTTGACAAATGTTTTTAAACCATTCAAATAAAAATATTTTCGCTTTTCTTTATCAAACGCTCGCACTTCTAGTTTCTGTACTTACTTTTATCTAATAATCATACAAAGATAAATTTGGTATTCTGAAAGACAATTAATTCAACTTTACTTGGCATAATCTAAATTTAGAATTCAATGTAACACGATAGTTTCGCGGATGAATTTTAAAATGCTTAAAATTCAATTTGTTTACGTTAAGGTGGGTAAATCAACATATCATTGAGGACATTTTCAAAGTTTTCATTCATAAATCTGTTAAATCTTATACTGTTAAAAGAGATGAGATAGTTTCCGAATTTTGTAACCAGTTGTTCGGTAAGACACCGAAATGTGTTCCTATAATTAAATTACATTTTTTTCTTTGCATAAATGTACATTTAAAATTAAAATATTTCAAACCGGATCTATGTTTAATTTTATCACAATATTATTAAAATGGAAGTTATAAATAATTTAAAAACGATTCTAATTATGCCCACGTTTGTGAAAACGAGTTTCAAAACGAGTCCAAAATGTGACAGTCCCTAAACATACTATTTTATTATTTATGCTTTCATTAACTATTTTATCAGCCATGTCAAAAATAATCCAAAGTGGTCATAAAATACCGAAGTTATTTTCTACAGTATAATTTTGTAAATCTTACTCGAACTGGTCATGACTGAATTGTGTAAACATTCCATGGTTATATTACTAACAATAAGAAATATGAGATTATCTCTGTATAAAGGATAACGTTGAATCATCAAAAATAAAAAGAATGTAATTAAACAATTAATTAAACACAACAGTAAAGAAAGAGTTGAACAAAATTTACGTGAAAATAAATTAAGTTAATCGTGTTTTATTTCCTTTCTGAAATCACGCTGAAAGAATTCCGTAGAATCACATCAAAAAATGTGTCTTTTTCAAACTTCCCGGATAATCGAAAACTTACCATGTGCTGAAATAAAAATCCAAAAAATCGTCCAGTTCCTGCCCCATTCCGACTTAATCCCTCAATGATCACCGAAAAAAAACTTATACTAAAACGAAAAAAAAAAATCTAAAAACACAAACACAGTAGCACCAACACTAAGGCACAACTCCACGTGCTTTTGAAAACCAAAGAGAGCGCTCTCCACTATCAACCGGCGAAGGTGTTCTTCAACTAAATTCCCTATTTCAACTCTGGAGCGGTCAGGTACACTCCGAAGCAAAACATCATTGGAATGCGCAAGGCCAAGCAAATACTCTCCGTAAACCGTGGAGCAGCTTGGCCCCACCTCCACCAAATCACAGGCCGACTATGCAGTACATTCCACGCATGAGTTTTACTGGATGCCTGAACCACCGATGCAGTGGTTCTCTCATGGTAAAATTCCTCGACGGACTGTACCAAACTCAGGTGTGTTTGGTACCCGTCTAGAGGTTACATTCCACGAGTAACGCGGCATTCCTCATGGTGAAATTCTCAATAGCCTCGTCCTAGGGGTTATCGCGTGTGGGGCTTAATATGCTAAATTAGCTCCATGGGTTTTTGTCGCATCGTGGGGTTTATTAAAACAGATGGAAAGTTTTTGCACAGCAATTGTCTAGCAGGCAATTTTTTCCACTGAAACTGCCACATCATTATTACTTAAAAAATATGTATATATAATATGGTGCTGCATTCCTCCGATTGGTACGGACCAATAAGAATTGAGCCCGCCAAAGGTGATCCGCATGCTTCAATCTCATCAAGACCTGGGGCTTCGTATTACGCTATCTTCTCGAAGATGTTAGCCAAGAACCACGAACGCATTAACCTATTTCTATTTTTCTTTGCGGTTCCTGGTACGTGCATTTATTACTTTTTTCTAACAAGTCCAATGGTCAAAATTAAAAATTAGTTATGGAAAAAAACAAAAACCTATTACAACGCAGCGCATCAAAAATTACACTCTTTAAACGCTAAAATGATCCCAAACAAAAACAAATAAACAAAAAAGTTTAATTATTTCAAAACAAGGTTTTTATAGATTTATAACAGCCTTATCGAAATATTTAACAAAATCTAGATGCAACGCTTATCTGAGCTATGTAGAAATTGCTCAATTTTAGTATCAATACTCCAAATTTTTTTGTGCAAACTCACTATCCACAGCAACAAATAATGAAATGTATTATGTCGTTTAAATAATTTTAATCTAAATGGCCAAACTTTAAAAACTGATTAAATTCTTTAGGTTTTTGGCGATTCATGGTCACATACCAACATGTGAAATACAAAATGAAAAACAACTTGAGTGTAAACAATGTCTGCTTTTTTTTTGGTTCACTGAATCAGCGAAGTCTGAACTAATTTTTTGTCTTCGCTAAATTTGATCGTGTCATTGGTATTTTATGGTACGCTGCATCCAAATGATACTGGAAACAACGAAATAAGTTCCATGTCTTTCATTCACCCTTTATCTTCATTACATATGAAAGCACAGTGTTCACCATCTAAAAAAAAATAATTATTATTATTATAATTGGATCAAACTACTGGAAAAATCTGAAGTACCTAAATTTTTACACAAACATTTGGTAACAAAATGCGTACTTTTGATAATATTATATCCGACGGAAACTATAACAAGATAAATTTAAAATCGATTCCATTAATTGTACACTTCCTGCCAAAAATAAGTCGTTTTATCATTACTGATTGAAATTTATTGAATAAATAAAAAATTAAAAGGATTCATTGTTTCTATTCATTCTAAAAAATGATCAATCAATTTTAAATTTATTGCACAAATTTTACGGAAACCGTAACTCATTGATTTTGTTTACTACTCATTAATAATATAATACATTCATTTGAAACTAAACTGATAAATTAACAGACAAAAGTATTAACGCATCATCGATAATTTAAGACTCATCAAATAAACCAAAATCTATAAATATTTATGATTAGCCCTGCTTATTTATTATTCAGTATTATTAATTTGCTTTTTCTGAATTGTTAGAACACATAAAAACAATATATTTATCTATAAGTCCAATAAGTTCAAGACCTTATTTACTCACTGGTCCTAATTATTTTTTTAGTCAGAGATTTGTACAAAACAGTTTCATCAAAATCGATTAAGGAGTTTGAGACTTAATAAAAAATGTAAAGAATAAGTTTCCTGTTGTTAATAATCTAAAGACCGTTTTTGATTAAACACTTGCAGACTAACAGCAGCTTTATTAATAACTGGTGCTTTTTTGCAACTTTTATAGATTCCCAAAAAACCGGTGCAATGAGTTTACAAAATTTACAAGCAATTAACTTGTGCTGATCATAATTAATTAATGTGAAACACATTATAAACGCGGAAACAAAGTTCAACAAAAAAAGCAGTGGCGTAGAGAATGTTATCATTACCATATGTTTGCGTTTTGATGACCATTTTAAAATTCTATGAGATTACTAATTTACAATTATTTTCTCCACTTAAAAATTCTGAGAGCGTTACTGTACTGAATTGGTTTAAATTGGGTTAAATTAAATTTGATTGAGAGGGAACGAAACATTTGTGCATCAATTTTTAAATGTTTGAGTTAATGTTTAATTTCGACAACGGCAGATTTTAGAATCATAATTCAGGCTGCTATCAAGAATCGAATATATTATTCAAATGATACAACATCAACACTAATCAATAATCATATAACTTATGCATTTATGGCCCACCATTTTCACATATTTACCACACGTCGTTGGTTATACTCATTACTTTTCTGATTAAAATTTATTTCTAATCGGGTAATTTAACGACAATTTATTAATTGCCTTTAATGTAAACGCAATTAATTTCTTCTCCTTGGATAATTACAGATAAATACTAAAAGTGGCGATCAAGGTTTATAAATATGCAAAAACATAATAAATATGCCACAAACAACGTAACGTATGTTTATTATTATTATTATTAAACAATATATTATTTAAATTGGATAATAATTCAATTTTGTAAAAATTCCAAATTAACACGAGGTTCATATAAGTTGGGTTCTAAACCTTTGGCAGATGTAAAATATGCTTTGGCAAGATTAGTTCTACCCATCTTGTGATGTAAAACGGCTAAATTGTTGAATGCTGATGCGTGTGTTGAATCCGATGATAAACATAAATTCAGGCATTGCATTGCCAATTCTAAATCACCTGCTGCCTGCAAATTACAATATTAACACTCAGTTGCACACAATTATTGGTCAACGCGACATAAAAATACTAACAGTAAAAGTAATACTCATGCACACCTTTGATTCGGTATCATTACTTACAAGAGCCAAATGCGATAAATTGTACCAGACTTCAGCTTTGATAATGGGATCAATCGCTAGGTCAAGAGCTCGTTGGAAACAAGCTAAAGTTAAATCTAGTTGTTGGGAATATAAACAGCATAATCCGAGATTATTGTATAATTCAGCGGAATGGGCCCCCATAGCCAACACACGCCTTTGAAATATTCATTATAAAATTAACTCTAACCATTAATCAAGTCTACCTGTAATAACGAAGAGCCAGCTCTGGCTGATTGTTGTAAAAATGGTACATCCCTATGCAAGCAATAGCTTCGGTATTCATCGCATCTTCTATCACTATGTTTCTGTAATATTTGACTGAAGAAGCAGCTTCATTCAGAGTTTCGTAAAGTCTTGCTAATTCAGTCATGATTGAAACATCATTGGGAAAGATCTCAAGACCTGCTTTACAAATTTCTGCAGCAGAAAGTGGTTGGTCTATAATTTTCAATATGATTAAACTCTTGATCAGTGAACAGAAATTAAGTTACCCAATCGAAGATATATCCTAGTCAGCCTAATAAAAGTTTCAACATGATGATGTTGTTTTAAAGCACTTCTCATCTGCTGCTCAGCATCCCTGATCAAGTTCAAGACTATATAACACTTGGCTAGTTGAACTTTCCACCACCAGTCTTGAAATTCGCAAAACTGTGTAGCTTGAACTGCCAATTCCATTGCATTTCTAACATCACCTTCATGATAAAATAGATACTCAAACAGCGGTTTAGAAAGGCACTGATTTTTGGCGTATTTAGCAATATTTAGACGTGATATTTGTATGAAGGGTCCTTCTTTTTGACTGTACATAGCTGCAGTGCCTAGACGGATCGCTCTGGCTGATTGACTGGTGACTGGTCTAGCTGTTTTTAAGCGATCCAATGCAGAACCAGGTCTCATTTGAGTACCTGGACGTGCTACACCTGAAATTGGACGTCCAGTAGCAGTCCTAGGTCTAGAACTTTAAATAAAATTCGTAAGGAATGTTTGGAAAAATTGTAGTATTACCTAACAGCCGTGGGGATCGCAGTTTTAATAGAAGTCCCAGGTCGTGGAGCAGAAGCGACAGCATTTTCATCAAGAAAATCACTCTCAATTAGTTCTTCACTTTCGATGTCATCCACGTAGACTCTTTGAGTTAAAGCCCTCATTTTCAGACACCAAGCAGCTTGGTCTAAAGGTTGTTTATCTAAAATCTCCGTGCAAATATCCGCACATTTATCGTACCGTCTTCGCCGGAATAAACTTAAAGCCAAATACATAGGATCCATTTTTACTGTGATCATGTTTGTATGTTTGCAGTCATGGTGACATCGATCATTATAATCACCTGTTGAACCATGACTGATGCACGTGTGTCATTACAAAGTTCTCGCAAAATCAAAAGATCAACATTAGTGAAATCAATTGAGGAAAAGAAAGAATTCAAGCTAGAATTACACGAAAGTTTAGATGAATATGAAATCGAAATTATGCACGACATTTTCGCCAAAGAAAAAGGAAAGAAATTCGATGCACCGGGTTTGCGGAAACTTCTCGAGACTGTGGGTAAACTCACTTTCACTGATGATGAGTTCAACGTCATGTTCATGAAAATGAACTCCAAAAGGTACTTTTTTGACGAACGTGACACACTCAAATAAGTGTTTTTCAGAGACGGTTATGTCACTTGGGACGAATTCATTTCGTACCTAATTCTTTGTTATGAACAAAAAGAGGTTAAAGCAGAATTTGATACTTTGGAAAACCCAATCCCAAATGCAGCAACCTTGATTCGCAGCAATCATCGCTACACGATCAACCGAATCATCTACTGTCCTACAGTACGACCTGATCGTACTATCAGCTGGCATGATGGTAGCTTGATAACGTGTAGCAGAGATGGTACTATTAATTATTGGTCTTTGGATGTACAATTTGAAAGGTCAGTAAAATCGACTTGTCCAAATTTAAGAGTGCAACAAACTTGGGTTACTGACATGGTCGCACTGCCCGACGTAAGTGCGGTTTGTACTTCGAGTACTGAAAGAGATTTAAGATTCTACGATACCTCGGCTAGAAAGTTCGAGCTGAGAGTGATATTCACGTCTATTGAATGTGCTATTTATAAAATGAATTACTGGTTCAGTGATGATCCTTACGAAGAATCTAAACTAGTTCTAGGTGATATGTGCGGAAATATCCACATAATTTTTATTGAATCTTTAGCCAGAGGTCCTTTCAGAAGTCAGTTAGGATTACCTCTTCTCGAAGTGCGTTACGAAAAAGTCATGAAAGGTCTAGTTGATGGTTTTCGTGTTACATATCTGCCCAAACAACACACCAATGCTATACTACAAATCTATTACTACCAAAGATTGAACACTATCATTTCTTGCTCAGAATGCCCTAAAGTGGGAATGCTAATGAGAGACTTGGCTAAAAACAAGGGAAGTTACGTCTATAATCTACCGAAAGGTGCTTGGTGTTTTTCTATTATAGACGGAATTCAGATTTTAGCCAGTGGAGGTTCTGATTGTTTGGTTAGATTATGGAATCCTTTCGTTCCTCAGAACCCCATAGCGGTTTTGTATGGACATCACACAGCCATTACTTCAATGATTTTACAAGATGAAGGTAAATTTTTATATAGTCTTTCTCAAGATAAAAGCATCCGAGTCTGGGATGTGGCCAAACAGTCTTGTGTACAAAATTATTTGGGAATCCCTCAAGAATTAGGTGAGCATAGCGACATGACAACACTTTACAATCCGGAAAGCCGACAATGGATCATCGGTAGCTCAATGCTAGCAGTGGTACCTCTCAGCCCTAAACAAAGTGGTGAACATACAGATGGCTTCACCCACACTGCCGGTGTTTCAGTTGTTCTTTACAACCCCCTTTTTAAAGTAGTGGTAACGTGTGGTTTGGATAGTCATATTATTGTGTGGAACCCGTGGGATGGCCGAAGAATGATTGCTATCAAGGAAAGTCATACTAAAAGCGTCCACGCTGAGATTATTCCGATAGAAATCACAGCTGCAGCTTTCGACCCTGGTTACCAACGCTTAATAACAGGTGCTCATGATGGTTCTTTAAAAATATGGAACTTTAACACTGGTACTTGTTATAGAAATATGAAAATACAAAAAAACTGTGAAGTAAAAAGCATTATTTGGGTAAACAACAGAATTTTGGTGATGGGTTGGAACCGACGAGTGACGGAATTCGGTGACAGTGGTGACGTGATCGGATCAGGTGGTGAGTTTTATAAAAACTGGGATTTAAGACATACAGAAGACATAAGTGCAGCGGCTGTGAGAATACCACAAACTATAGTAACTGGCACTTACGATGGAGAACTGATCATGTGGAGATTAGAAACTGGTCAACCTTATAAACAGTACAACGTTGCTGATCCTACATCAAGAATTAAGATAGTGTACAAAAAAATGAAGCGCAAGGACGACTCAAAGGCATTACACCAGTTTAACAAGCGAAAAATAATTGCAAGGGCGTTGGGGAAAGATGTTCGACAAGAGAAAACATCTGTCAAGAAAAAATCGATTGAGGAAAGTCCAGAAGTTATAATTAAACCAGCTGCTCGACGCTCCTCTGCTGTTCAGAGACTTACTGAGAAAATTTCTCTCGGTAAATTAAAACAAAGAAGAGTTTCAACTGTGCCAATGCCTGAACAATGCATGCCTCTCAGAAGATTGGCAATCCATTGCATGCTGTTTTTATGCGCTAGAACTATGGATCCTTCCACTGGCACTTTATTAGTAGCTATGGAAAATGGTACAATTCAAGTTTGGTCTCACCATATCAGTGGCAGTTTTATAACATCTTTTTCCGCCATACATAAAGCTGGCGATTATGTCATCTCTATGACCACAGATGTTAACAACGAATTTCTTTTTACTGGTACCAGCGTAGGATACATTAAAACATGGTTGTTAAAAAATTACTGCACTCCAGAGGTGGAACCTATATGCATGCCAAAATACCGACTGATGTTTCCGTTCTTGTGGGGAGATTTTTTCTGTGGAAGAGCTGCTAGAATTGCCAGAACTCAACCGCAACCACTTCTTCTCAATAGTTACAAAGGACATGCAATGTCGATTTCTGATTTAGCATATATTGACGAAGCTGAAATCTTAATAAGGTAACTAATTTCAATTAAATACTTAAAATTTTAATTGATCTTTTGTACAGTTCCAGTGTAGATTATACAGCAAGGATGTGGACGTTAGGCGGGCGCTATTTACAAACCATTGGCACGTTCAAACCATGGAGATATGTAGACTGCGACCCAGGAGCACGTGAAAATTTTGAGTACACGATTCCTCCTGATATTTATAGATTGGGAAGTTCAACAACAAATAGAGTTAACTTTTTTCAAATATTTCAACGCCATTTACTACATTTTTCTTCAACAGGTATTACGAGGTGGCGCTACTATACGAAAACTCACTTTCAAACAAATGCAAGCTAAAGTTGAAAAAGAACTGACACATGTTGACCATACTAAAATCTACGGTAAGCGACTGAAAGAACCCATTCTGGGGCATTACTATAAACCATCAATGAGAACAACGCATTTCCATGAAATTAAATTTGACACTTCGTTTCCACACGTAATTATAATGTTGTTGTAACTGCAACTAGTTAACACTTTGTTTTTAGATTCCTGTTTATCAACATCTCATTATGCCTCCATCTTCTGAGCTGATATTGCCGTCCATGAAGCCGAAAGTTCCTGATTTAATGGCAGAAGGGCAAACTAAAAAGAAAGAAAATCCTAAAACGTAAAAATTGAACTGGATAAATAAAACGTGTCAATTTTCTTCCAAATAATTATTATTGATAAATCACAATGGTAATCTGTATATAAATAGATTTCTTAACAATATAACGAACGTAAATTTAAAAAGTACAATAAAAATTTCAATTGCTCTTATAAATGTTTTGTAATGTTTGACAACCATCTAGTAACAATTCTGCTATTTTATGCTCATGTTGAGTTTCGTCTATACATGAAAGACTACGGTTTGCTAAATTTTCGATACCTTCTAAAGTACTGGGGGCACACCAATCGCCGTTCTAAAAAAAAGCAATCAAAAAAATATATATATCATCAAGTTTAACTTACCAGCTGATCCATATATCGTGTAACCACTGTACTTAAGGCGACCACATTTTGACATAAATTAGGCGAAGTAGTCAAAAACTGCGACAATCTTTTTCCTGCGATAGCTAATAATTCCGGCCCTAGTTTACTTCTTTCTTCTATGCACCTAAACAACTCATCCCCAAAAGTATCAAAACCGTTCGTGTAAATCTGAACGATTTCGTATCTCCGTAAAACATCTAAATCTAAATTCCATAATCTTCCTAAATCTAAACATTTTGACATCCACCTAATATGATCACCTGCATAAATATTATTCTCGTTTACGGTAACACTTTCAAGGCTGGCTGATATAACTTTGAATAAAAATTGAGTTCTAGAACTTTGTACTTTACTGTCGGTGTAATTCCAGTTAATTTGAGCTTTAGTTTGGAAATCTACGAAGAACAATCCGATCATATATGATTCAAATAAATTATTCAACGGTTTTGAGTGCTTTATCGAAAACGCCGTGATCATTTGTAAAGTCAGACTCAGCTGATAATGTAAATGTAACAAGTCATAATTAATTGGATTTTGTTGGAGGGCTAATTCTACTAGAGGTTGCGGGCCGTTTTCCCAAATTGGTTCAAAATGAAGAGTCGGCTTAGGAACTCCAAAACTTTGCTGAACTGCATCCATGTAAGTATCCAAAAAATTTGTTGCAACGCCCAAAAATAACGCCATTTGATAATCAGATAAACCAGTGTCTTGCTTACACAATCTCTCTTTAGGCAATCTCCCGACTTTATTGATCAATTTACTTGTGCTTTCAAAAATAATTTTCAAATGTGTGTTCCAAACTAAATTAAATAAGCCTTCTCTTATATGAGAACTCACGATATGAGTCAGGCATTTGATGCAAGCTTCTAAATTGGCCAAATTTTCAATATCCTTTTGCCATGCTAAGGCATATTCCCAACACATATTGGTAAGGATAACGCTAGCTTCTAGGCTGTAGGGAAACTGAGACCTTAATAAATTTAAATGTTCAAACACTTGCTCTGATTGAACTTCTTCGATTTTATGAGGCATTATATCTTGTTCTGGTAAATCATCATCGTCACCTTCGGAAGATTTACTTGAATCTTCTTCTTGTGATTTCTTCAATAGTGCATCATTAACCACAATATTTTCAGGGTCAATTCCACATCTTGTCAACCATCGTGCTACTAATTCACTCACTGAACCTTTACCTTTTTCCAGAATATATTTCAAACTGATGTCGATATGTTCATGTTTTAGTTTCGGTAAATTGGCATATTTTGCAGTGGGTTTATTGGATAAGATTATGTTCAAAAGAGAAACATCTTCTAATTTTCCTATAAGTAAAGTCCATTCTATACTCTCTTGTGATAAAATTTCGATATTTTCCTCGTCAAGACTTGTGGAAGCTTCAATTTTTTCCGAAACATTTTTACACAAAATAGCTGCAGTTAATGCTGGAAAAGGTTTTGATGAGTTTGCTAAAATTTCTCTAACTCCTCCCCAAAATTTTGAAGTTGAATTGTAATCGGCCATTACATCCTCATGATTGGCTGTTTTCACCAAAACGGAAATTAGAGAGAACAAATTATTCATTTCAAGTTCCAAATTTATGTTATTATTGAGCGGTCTATTCACCCAATATTGTATTAACAAATAAAATAAGTCTTTAGTTTTCATTTTGTTTGTTTGAATTTGTTCCGCCAAACCATCAAGTTTTGGATTTTGAACATACTTTTTAAAAATCAGTTCTGATGTTCTGAACAGCAACGAATCGTCTACATTTTGTTTCAAATTTATTATGCCTTGATGGTTTACGTCAAATACAGATATAAATTCAGAGGGCGACAACTCCCCTGCTTCTAAGAAATCTACTTTTAATTCTGTTGGCTGTTGGTCTTTTATTGTACTTAAATCCAAAAATTTTTGTAAATTACCTAATTGTTTTGTCTCTAAATTTAATTTTGTTTCTTCAGATTCTTCTTCAGAATTGCCGTTTTTTAAATCTAACTCTTGATTTTTTGTGAATACATAGAAACTGATTAAAAGACGAACGTTTTCAGATACAATTTTTAGATTATCTACTTCTGTTTCATTACTATCTTCTAAAAAATATTGAACACATTTTAAAATAACTTCTGCTGGAAGATTTTTGTCGGCCAACAACAATTCCAAAGTCTGCATTTTAAGCTCTGTAGTCTTCAACTCTGTACAAATATTAAAAACTTCTGATTCAAGCTCTTCTTTTTCACATTCATCATGTTTTAAAAACTGTTTCAACTTCTTAAATAAATGAATATCACGAGCACGTTTATTATTTTTTTCACTTAAAGCAAAATGAAACGGTATCGAAATTTCTTTAATCTGTCCATCATTATCTATCAACACAGTGTCAAACTGACAAATGTAACGTGATTTTGATGTGGTTGTAAACCCCATTAACCCATAGTTATTATAAATTAATCTACTAAATCTTGACGCCGAAAATGTAGTAACTTTTTGCCCTTGTTGAACAGTAAAGATTTCTAAAGTTCCCTTTTTTGGTGAATAAATCACTAAAAACAAAGCAACTTTATTCCCTATACGATGTTTGGAATGTCTTTCATCTGGTACTTGAATAAATGAACACTGAGCTTCGCGATACCCTTTAAAAATACGCAACGTAATGCCCCTATACGCATCCATCAATATAACTCTCCCTAAAGCATCAGAAACCGCGGCTAACTTATGATCAGGTGATAAAACAATACTTGAGGCAGTGCGCCGTAAGTCACAAAGGCCGAAACGACAACCCATAGTCTCTGAAGGTTGCATGGCGACTGTCATTGGTTTCTCAACAGTCGTTTTGCTGCCAGTAAGCCAACCCCTGATGATTATTTTATTGTCAACATGAAATATAAAAATTTGAAAAACTTACGGTAAAGCAGATTTTAGTTTTGTAGCTACAGCTTTAGCTACATCACTAAATACTGGTTGAGGACACCCTTCCAAAGCATAGTGGAAACCCACAAAAGGGCGAGAACCCGCTGCCAAAACAAGATTGTTGTAAGGAGCTGAAGATCGATATTTAGTATCAAAACCGCCATAAGTTGAAGCTGTTAAAAGATGATCAAAAGTCCCATGTAAATTTACTCCAACCACCGCAACATCATTGATGGTGGCTTGATCTTGAAAGCCCCACTTCTTAGGAGTTATATTACCTTGTGAAGGTTCTAAAGTATCACCCTTCGCCTGAACTGTAACATAAATTTATACTACAAAAATATAGAAGACTTATTCAGTAATCACCTCTTGCTAACTCTCCTCTACAAACTCTCAGTATAGAAAATAATT
>QDEB01106059.1:0-14589 GCA_004193795.1 Asbolus verrucosus | reverse complement strand
ACATCTTTATCTTTTGAAGGAAGTTTTGGAATGAAGACCGAAGCTTTAAGTCAACAAATCGACCAGTGCATATTAAAACTCCAAGTCATCACTGCAGAATTTTCATTAACGAGTTATTCCACAATCTTTCGGCGATATTTTAAAAACCACAAACACAAACAAGAAATAAGAGAAAATTTATAGTGCACATAATCATCATTTTGTTGTTTAACGACTTTTAAAATAATGTATGCCCTTCGTAGTTCAGAGGCGAAAATAACACTAAAACATGAAATTATGAAGGTTGAGAATCAAGGCTGGAATCGAGAGACATCACAATTTTTTTAGCAAGGGGAGAGAAAAATCAATATTATGGTTTATAAAAACGTCAAAACTTAAGTAATAAATTACGCTTGTTCAAATAATTTGCAAAGGTAATATCTTTACAAAACATGTTGATTGTACTGTGTCATGCACTAGCTTTAACTAGTACGTTTTGCAGGTTATTTTTATAAAAGTGAAATTGTTTTTGACTGCTTTATGTAAGGTTAAAACCCATAAATCTGTCAAGAAGTATTTTTGTTGATTTGTAGGGAAAATGCGATAATATTTCTAGCTCTCTTTTCTACCAATAAAGTACGTTGTAAGGCAAAATCGATAGTCCGAACAAAAGTTTAATCATGTAAATATTTGGGTTTCGTTAGAAAAAGCTTTATGAAATATATATCCTTTATTATATTTTCTATAATTGAGAGAGTTATTATGTTTCTGATGATAAACGACGCTGTCATTTTCAAGAAAGTACTTTCAACCGGATTAGCCGCTGTTAAGCTTATAAATTTTAATGTTAACCAAACATTGGTTTTGGATTTTTCTTCATTCCAGATTATTCCAGAAAATCACTTAAGCTCGACTCCCTCTTTTCCTAAAAGGAAATTACTTAATTACAATTGTTTTTTCCGGAAAGCATAAAATTTAGTTGATCTAAAAAACAATTATGAACAAACAAGCTTTTATGACAAAATTCTTTTTTTCCAAGGATAATTTACGATAGCAAAACGTTCGAACATTAAGTTCACGAAAACAAAGAACAACACGATATAAAAACAGTAACGTTTTCTCGCCCAGGTTATTTCTCCAATTTCTCATTTTTTTCAGTTTTCTTTCCCTCACAAAACAATAACAATATTTCCACTATTTTTAAGTGAAACTTAACGGATATTTTATTTGAACCGCAATATGTTTGACAGCTGAGGTGGAAATTCAATGGCCTTATTATTGATTTACAAAACGACACAGAGGCGTGATTGGATTTTTTTTATACCTACTCACGTTAACCGAGCCAAAGAGGACCGAAATGTCAGGACATATTTACATTTTATTCAATTACCCCCATTTTCCGCCAGACTAAGTCAGTCACTAGATCCTGTCCGGTCTCTACATTACAGTATTGTAACCTGACAAACTTCTAAGGCTTTAAAGATTGCAGCAATTTTATAAATTCAAAGCTTGTTAAATGTAAATTGGAAAATTGTTGTTTTTTAATTTAAACACAAAGAGTAAACAGGAGAAGCTTTTGTAATGTTTCTGAAGCCAGTGGGCTTTTGTATGAAACGACAAATATCGTATGATATGTAAAAAAAGGAATAAAAACGGGAGAATAAAAATGGGGAATAGCAAAATGGCTCAACCACCGGTTGGGCACGATATAGAAATCTCGTTATCGTGAAGTTGGATGCAACTAGATGAAGGAAGAGGATGTAAGTTTCTAGCTTAGCAAGCATGTTGGTCCTAAGCACATATTATTGTTAGCTAATAGTTTCTACAATAATAAAACAATTTTCTCAGATTGCGCTTCAACAATATTGAAACCAAAAAGATCAAGTGGCGTCTAATTAGTTACAGTTTTTTGGGTTTTGTGTTTACGGAAAACATAATGTAGGGTTTAGTGATAAATATCCGGTCGTTTTTTAACTCCTTCATTGCCTGCCTAACGAATGAACGTGCACTAAATCTTTTACTTACCATTTATCTAGGTCGAATACTTTTCTATTCTGCTATTCCGAAAAATCTTGCTCTATTATTACCTCGCCTACTTGATTGTTTTATTCTTCCCTCTCCAAAATTCGCTAAATCGCGATGCCATTTATTTACACTTTATTAGTTCAAGTCTGAATGGTTTATTGGTTTCTAGCAAAGCGAAAAGCCGATTTTGTTCTATTTGTGGATCATAGAGGCTGAATTTAACGGAGAATGTTTATCTAGGTCTTCGGACATTTCAACAAGAACCTAACCCATCGTTGGATAAATAGCTATGATGGTTTTGCGAGAGAAGGGCATAGATTTAGTGTCGTCATAAAAACTTAATGCCGGCTTGAAATATTAGATTCCTGACAAACAAACTGATGGTAGATAGTACTTGAATAGTTTATCCGAACCGGTAATTCAATCAATTTCTCAGGAAAGCTTAACGTTACCCGCCGAGAATAAATCACAGACTCGACTCAGATGGTCATTAATAACAGACCAACTTGTAAGTAACAGACTTATTTATTTACGGCCGAACTCGTCACTTTACTGGACCATCATCAGCACTATCGGCGATGTTGCAATGTCCCAGAATGAGCGATTCTAAACTGCAAATTGTTATGCAACCATCAATTCTTACTGAGGTCGAATAAACTCGTAACGGGCAATTCAGTTGGATTTCTAGAGAAAACAATGAAAAAAACCAAAGGACAAAAACATTACTTAAAAGATAACTAATCACTTTTAAGTGAATCATGGTTTATTTTTGTAATTATTACATTTAAATTTAACAAGAATATTTTAAGGTAATAAAACTGTTTTTTTTAATGGGAGAAATTTTCCATATTACTGTTGAAATGTAAGAGGCCGAATTTCTTTCTTTATGTTAGCTACTTAATGTGACTGTTTTTAAGAAACACAATAACCACCCGAAATTGATCGATTCTTGCTAAATTTTATGAGGTTGCTGTAAGTTTTTCTCTTAAGTGTTATTAACGTGATTAATGATGACTTAATTACTGCAATTTTGTTCAAACTATGACTTGCACACAATATGAAAATTTTTGCGTCAAACTGTATAATTTTTCAAAACTAAATTTTCTTTTTAATTTGGGTCAAATTTTTTAAAAGTCAAATACATCATTAATGTAACCGCATTATGGAAACTTCGAATAAATGATTGCGGGGGCGTAAATAAAGAAGGAAATTTTTTGTTGCTTTTATTTTTAAAAATTGATAAATCAGTATTCATTGTCAGCGAGGAAAATTATATTCAACACTGATGGAACAATTTCTAGGAACAGTTACATATAAAAACTTCATTCGTTAACATTTTAGCTAATTTACAGATTTTTCAATTAAATTTACAAAAGTGGATATTTAATTTATTTTTATTAATTGGGAAAAAATATAGTTTCGTATTTATTTGAAGCTAATTTAAATTAGGACAATACGTGAGCAGTTTAAAATACTTCTATAGAGCATTTAAATCGGAAAAAAGAATTCAAAAAAATCCTATACTTAGCATTACGATAAAAGAGATACATAATTTTTTTACAAAATTTTTAAAATCCTTGGCAAGTCTTTGAGTACTGGAGTAGAACAAAAATTTCGCAGTCAAAAATAATTTCTCAAGTTCAAAAATTGTAACTTCAAATCTTATTCTAGGGACTTTAAGTCGCAACAAACTACGGATTTTAAGATATTAGAATATACAGCGAGTGCGTGTTTAAGCGGGATAAGAGCCTTTTTCTGTTAGGGATGATAACAATTTACGAGACTTTATGACTGAATTAAGGTAGCAGGAAATTAATGAGTTTTTTAAATGTAAAAGCATTGGTTGCCTGTAATTTAATTTAAAAAAATTGTGTGGTGTTCTTTTAATTCTTAATTAAAAAGGTTTTTTTTACAGAAGGGTCATCCAGTGTGCTAGATATATAGCAACATTTAATCACTTAATTTGAAGGGGTTTTGAATGTCAGTTTTTATTGAAATATAGTACATAGCGAATGTGTTTCTAATATCTCATTGAAACGTCATCGCCGAACGTGCAAAGGATTTAAAAATTATCCCCATCGAAGTTTAAAATCAGTGAAGTTCCAATCTTGCTAATTTTTCTACATGTTGAATTTGGACGCAGAATATATATTTGGTTTTATACGCATTACCTGGTACCTGCCCGTTAATGGGTATTAAATAATTGGGTAATTATTAAATAAATTATTATTATTATTAAATAAATGGGTTAAAATTGCTGGCAGAAATATGTGTCTATTCTTATGCCAATTTCTGGAGCCTTTACACAAATGAGATTTTAAAAGGTAAAAAAACTATCACAGTAATATCATTTAGTAAAATTATATTGCTGCATTTATTAATCAAACATACATTCGAAAACTAAAAGAAAATCCAATATAAGAACAATCGCGAAATTAATAACCTCACATTTTCACTTTTAAAAATAAATTAAATTTCATATCGCCATCATAATCATAATTAATTGTTTAATTGTTCAGTAAAATCCCATTGAAAAAGTGAAGAAATTTTATGGCTTAACGCCTAAAATATTAACAGATACTGATATAGGTTTTTACGAATTCCAACCCCTAAATCTCGTTTTCTCATAAATCTTTGTTGCTATTTCCTTCAATTCCTTTTTGAGCTCCGTTAACACTTTATTTCCTATAATTTTTTATTCATTTCAAATACAAAAAATAAAAATAAATAATGTCGCCATTGACAGCAAAAGAATGTTGGGATATGGTAATGGCAACAGTTTTTTGAGTTCAGACAATTTATATTGCTGCAACCTTAAATGAGACAAGTTGCTTTCAGTTTTTTATTTCTATAACGAATGACGATATTCTGGTAACAACGGAAACAAATTTTCACATTATTTTTCTAAAGTAGGAAGGGGGAAGATTGGCGCATTAAAAAAATGTAGAATACTTTAAATTATTTGGAATATGCAGCTTGTGCAAATACATTTTCAACTAAGCTAAAATGCTTCGAATAACAGCAGTTTCATTTTGCATGCATACTATTCTATGAAACGAGACAAATTAAAAGTTATTTTATTTCGGCTTTCACACACAATTTCTGGAAACAAATGCTTTTAACACAAAAACACATGAAGAAAATATTAAATAGTGCGATTGCAGCTTCATAAATAATATTATATTATATATAGCTGCATGTTAAATTGTGTCTGTTAAATTTGTGTCCAACGATGATGAGAAAGTGCATTTAATTTTTTTTGAAAACTTTTTTCAGTAAAAAAACATTTTATTTTTGTTTTTTTTTCATAAAAAATATTGTTTTTTCATTATCCACTATTTTATTCTAATGTTTGTGTTTCTAATTCAGTATTACTGGGAGTTCTTCAGGACCCTGCTTTTTAATATGCTTATTAACAACATAATGGATGATGTTCGCAACTTTGATATTTTGCTTTACTCCCATGATGTAAAGTTTTTTGGAGGGTATTTATTAGATGTCCAAAAGATACACCATCGACTGCAATACTCCGATTCTAACAATGACTTGACAAGGTTGATTGGATTTTGGACGTAAACGCACTAAGTACTATTTGCACAGGATATTTTGCTACATCATTTTACCCCCTACATTTCGAATATATGGATTCTACAATTATTGAGTTGCATTTGTGTGAAATATCTGTTGAATTCACTTAAATTAATGACTTTCTCCTTTAGCTGACAAAGTTTATAGATCTTGGAGTTAATAATAATTTCGATTTAACTTTCACATAATGACTTTTTGTAATAGAAATTTAAAATTTTTCGAATTTTACAGGGCAGTGATGTTCCTCATTGTGTTAAAAAAGTTTACCGTTTGTTTGTAGGATCAGTTTTAGATTACGTAACGTGAGTTTACAAATCTATATTCCTCATATTGACAGAATCGATATACTTATATTTTTTAATTAAAGGGTAAACTTCGTAATGGCAATTATTTTACATTACATTTCATGAACACTAGGCTTGGTTGGGTTACTTTTAATGTTACGTGTCAATTATACTTTCGGCTTATTAACAATGAAAATATATAACAAGATTACGAGACACACGCAAGAGAACGTCTGGGAAGATACATTTCACTCGCTGGAATAATGCTTAAGAAAACATGAGCCGAAATGGTCTCGATGAAACGTACTGTATGTTGTTTAAAAGCATACACCATTACATTTTCCATCTTTCTTGTTTAGTGTTTCTTGTAATGGCCATTGAAGTTTGCTAGTTTCAGGACAATGGACATTAAAATTACCACAATAATTGTTGGTATAGTTTTTGCCTTGCGACTGGAGAGAGAGAGTGATGGGTGTTGGTGGCAAGTATAAATAAACGCCATTGTCAGGAAATAAGAAAAATAAGAAAAAAAGGGGCCACTATAATCCTGTAAAATGAAACTCTAACATTTTGTAAGCGTCTTGAAAACTTATGAAAGATGTAACGTGTCACTCTTGCTTGACAGATAGTTCTGCTGGAAGCGGCGGCCCGTATCATTCTTCAACATCACGTGTGTCTGTCCACCCTTACTTTTCGCCGCCACCCCAACTCCCTTTTTCCCAATTCAATTAGCCGTCTCGTCTTTGTTTTTTCAAGGAATTCTCTTTTGCCTGCCTGCTTATTTTACACTCGTGCACATTGATTCGTATTGGGTTATGCAAAAACGTAGCCAAGTGTCGAATTACAGCATCGGTTAAAAATAATGGCGACATCTGTCACAAGCACAGCCTTGAATAATGGCATCGGCCAGCCATTAGTCCTATTAAAGCATGATAAACCACAGCTTGATCATTCATCAAAACTGAGCGGAGGACAATACGGACCGACATATTTTAAAACATGCATTAGCAGAGAACATGGCGGAGTAAAAAGCAAGTTGTTGATCAAACACGTACAATAAATAATGTGTAACGGAGAAAGAACGGTATGCGTGTTTTTGTCGGTCTTTCCGTATTTATTTTGACATCGTTTTAAATTAGGTGCACGACTAAACAACTGTTTACTTTCATTAAAATATTTAAATCACGTTCATAATTACGTTCCGAGCATAGATTTAATATCCTCTAGAAACTCTAACATCAGAGAAAACATTTCCAAGAAAACGTAATTTTGAATACGACGACCAGATTTTAAAAATTCAAATAAACCCTTCTGATTCCGTGACTTTTTACACAGAGCCACAAAACTCGGTACTATATATGTAGGTAGTACTATAACGTAGGGTTCTTCAAGTTTTTTTTCCCATGCGACCCTCATAAAATTTTAATTTTTGTTGGGCGACCCCGACAAATTTCATGTTTGACGGTGATATTTTACAGTAATGAAATACCAAACGCAGTTAAGCCGTGGCATTAATACGAGACCTTTTACATACGTTTTAATTATTTTTTTCGAATAAATTTTTATTCCTAGTCAAATTATTGAAAGGAAACCAAGTTTGAGTTTATATAAACAAACTTGGATATAATTTGATGATGTTTTTGGCGCAAATTTTAAAATTTATACGACATGACAATTTTTATCCATTTTGATATTCCTTTTTAATTTCGCGAAAGTATTATTCAAATATCACTTATGTTTATAAAATGGGAAAATGTAATCTCGGGTTGTCGATCGTTAAAATCAGTGGAATTATAATAAATCAATGAATTAAATGTATGTAATCGTGTTTCTTCATCTATTAAGTGTTTTTGTGACAATTTTCCATTCCTGTTATATAATTTCCATGTTTATTTCAAATTATACATTATCATCATTGGTGAAAAAGGCCTTTGCTGCCTGAACACCTTAAACCTACCAATAAATATTATTATTATAAAGTATCATCAATGTTTTCAGCGATACTTTTAAAGAGTTTAGTGTGAGTGGTCAATTTAAACGACAATTTTACTAATATCTTGCTACAAGAAGTGTTTGCAGAAAAAGCAGCTATGAATTTTTGTTTTTGTAAGAAAACGTCATAAAAAAACGACTGAATATGATCTTTTCAATAATATTGTCAAAAGGTTTGCAGTATTTTTCAAAATGGTTTTTTTTGTTTAGTCCCAAAAAGTAAACTAACTTCTTCTTGAAGAAAAGAAACATGTTTCAAAAGTGCAGAAACAGACATGTGATTCAGAGATTACAAATATTTATTTTTAAACAAGAGAGATATGCATTTAAAACATCTGAGCACATTTGAGTTTGATAATATCCAGAAAGGTGGGATATGATCGTGATTACATGCTGATTTCCGAAGTTAAGCAACATCGGCCAGGACTCATTTCTGGATGGATGACCCTTGTTTATCGTCATTACTCGGTAACCGTAACAGGTAACCCGCACTGATGTGTATAACTTACCTGTTCCAATTATCAGAGTCGCTGTCAGTGTAAAAAAAAATTGTCAGTCAAAAACAATTTAGCGCGATTTCAGGTGTGATCACTGGTATTAAATTATTACTTGGTACTTGACTAGTGGACTGGTCAGAGCAACACCTTTTTTTTTAAATAATAAAAAAGTCATGTTGACAAGCAGGGAAAATTTTACTCTGCCATGCTACCGGTGTTCCAACAGAGTCCATTACAAGATAAGGGTAAGAAGACGCATGAAATGGTCTTCAGAAATGACTGAGTATATTATGCGCCAGTATTACTGTATTACACACTTGGAAACGGACGTAAATAATTACCGGCTCGAATTATAAGAAGCATTTCATCGTAAATACCCTCAATTCGATATTACAATAGCTGATCAGAGAAAAGCCATTGTAAAAAACAACTATATTCCTCCTACAATGTTGGAACGACTCAAAGAGGAGATTAGAAATGAAATGTCACTTTCGAAAACGCGCACTTTATCAATTAGCATGTTTTCATGAATCAGATAATTCTAATCCTCATGATGACTTCTCTTTTGATTCTAATACAGTTACACTAACAAATTCAACAAACATTTTTGACACTTCACAATTTAATGACATAAAAACAATGATCTCCATGTAATAAATCAAAATTTTTATTTTCATACAAATTTCAAAGAATAACTTGAAAATGAATTTATTGCAAGACTAACACAGTTCAGTAATACGGATCCATTTTGTAGACAAATACAAAATGAGTTTTTTTACCAAAGCAAAAAAACTCAAAAAATTTTTTTGCAGTTATAGAAATTTGAAATCAATGTATTCTGTTTAAATACATCCATAACAATAGATCTTTTCAGGAATTACATAACACAATTTATTGCGGAGCTGTAACTACTATTAGATTTAACAACTCCATCTACGATAGAAATAAAACCTCTACACAGACCCCAAAATGGAAAAAATGGTTAAATAACCAAATTGCTCAAATTAGGAAAGATCTAGGTCGAATAACTCAGTATCTCAGAGGTGTAAATATTAATCACATCCACAATTGTATGCAATTAATTTAAGCAACAACAAAATACATTGTTGAACGTATAATGAATATAACAACTCAATACTTGAAATTAAAAACACTGCAGCAAAAACTGACCGTATATTCCAAAAGATTAAAACGATACAAAGAATCGATTTCTAGAAAATATGAAAATAAACAATTTGAAAATAATTAAAAATTTAAAAGAAAATTTAATTGTTGAAATACGAAAAGTGATATTATTAATAATAATATCATTTTTCGTATTTAAACAACTAAATGAGCATAATATGCTCATGTCATGTAGTTAGAAAATGATAATTATAGTGCGGCNNTATATCATCATTTGATAGCAAGATCCGTGATGATATGTGAATATTAGCCTTATGGTCGTGCCAGGTGGTGGCGGGTCCATACATATAAGAAAGATTATTGCAAAAAATTTGTCAAGAAATTTTTGCGCCCTTTGGAGGTTGAGAAATGTTTTATATTGTATATTACTAGCAAGGTGTAAAAATTTCAAACTTGATTATTATCTGTATCGATAATTCGTATTTCATTTACATATTTTTACATACGAAAATTGTTTTCGTTAATTAACTATGTATAAATAAAATTACAATTGCAACTTCACTGAAATGTTACATTATTGGAAATGAACGACAAACATGGTGGATGTTCCCTGTTTATAGTATAATTAATTAAAATTAACACAATATATCAGTAACTTATAATTTCATTACATAGCAATCCCGGTCATTATTCTAGCTTTTGTTACTGATGTCTTAGGGTTTAGATTTAAAATTTACTAATTAATTCTTATTGATGGTTTAAAAATTATTTTACTGAAAATGTAATTTTCTAAATTTACATTTAATAGAGAATTAATTGATAATTAACATCAAGTGGATTAGTTAAAAGTTTATAAGTTTATTGAATAATGGGTGTACTGTTTCACAAGATGGTAAAAATCAAAAGGTTGTTGAGTTTTACTTAATTTAATTAACTAATCCAATTTTAATCAAAAAGTATGTAATGAGTTAAATTAGCTAATCCGCAATAATTGTAATTAAGGTAAGTGTTTACAATACAGAAAGTAACCAAAGAGAGGGTACGTATATTTTCAGCGTATTCAGTAATTGACATAATAGGATTAGGAATTTCCAAATGGATGCATCCCCTCTGAATTAATGAAAAGGTGCGAAACTTAAAATTGAGTTAAAATCCTTTTTTGTCAAAGAACGAATTCAGATCTGTCTGTTTCAGTGATACCAGCATCCTATTAAGTTTGTTGTAACATTCTCAAATGAATATTTCTGCGATTGCCGCCAATGTGATTTTAGAATCATAACATCCCTTCAAAAATGAACTCAAAATAAACTGAAAAAATGTAATACTTTATCATAATTATTTTTACCATTCACTTTTTTTCCCAAAAAATCAAAAGGCGATAAATTTAGTTTTATTTTTATTTTAATGTTAGTTGTTGTTTAAATGCCCAACGAATATCTTAATATGGTACTCACAAAAATTATATAAAATACATAAAACAAATTTTGGAGTAATAATAATTAATTAATGTCATTAAATTTCTTAGTAATTACTGAAAAAATTGAATCGTTTGGTGTTTAAGAGTTAAATATTTTCACATACTTTGGGACGAATTTTTAATAGATTCACCCTGAATATCTATATTTAGAACAATTTTTTTCGTATTCATTATTAATTTATCTAATTGAAAACATTTCTTTTTGACTTGCTCTTTTAGAATTGCTTTTGGTTATTTGAAAAGAGAGTTGTTAGTTAATCTTTAAAGTAATATTGTTGAATTAATATGGTCTATAAGTATTATCTACACCTACTTCTGTATATCTTGTTTTAACTTTTCTTATTTATTCAAAACTGAATCTGTTTGCAAAAAAAATCGATTATATTCAAACACTGTTAAATTTAAAGTAAGTTTACAACGTAAAACTACAACTATGTATACATGAAGGATATATTAATATGATAACAATTAAGGATCAGTCTTGTCCAGTTATTGATTTATTAAAGAAAATCCAAGAGCAAAATTATAATTTCTTTACGTTAAGAAACATTTTTTACGTGGATAACAGTAGGAGTTGAACATTTTAGTGGCTAAATTAATTGTAATTGAGTAGTAATGTTTGAAGTTTATCTTGTTTGACATGTCATTTCCTCTATTCTGGATCAAATGAAAGAAAATTATTTTCATTTATGTTGTAGATAGTTTCGCCTGTCAACCCAAAACTATAGTACAAATAGCAGAATAGAATGAAACTCAGACTTAACACTGTTAGTTCTGACATGCATTCCAGAAATATTGCCGCACCAGGTGGTACCTAGAGGGATTTTATTTTTGAAGGCACGCTATATTTTTAATTAGATTGTTTGAAAATTCATTTACTAACATCCGTTTTACCGATATGTATCAATAAAAAACAGAAACAGAAAAAGATAGAATTCTATAAGCAAATCAAAAAAGAATCACAGAGATGCAGCCGTAGGTGTGAGACATCTGTAAAACCAACATTATGCCTATATATATGTGACACTTAAAATTTTCTGGAAGAACTTCTGCTATACCATATTAATAAAAATAATTTACATTGTTACATCTTTTTCTTCTCTAATTATGATTATTTATGGGCAATTTAGATTTTTCTGCCGTTTTTTATTTAACTGTGAAAAATTTTGCAAACGTTTATTTAAAATAACCCAACCAAACCTAAAACATTCGCTTGCTTTTAGATAATGTGGTAGGAAACTCGATTAGAACAAATTTTATTTAAAAACATCCATTACGAATACATTTAACTGATAAATAAAGATTAAAAAGAAAGAAAACAGAGGTGGACTTCTACTATAAAATATTTTTGACTACTAAATATTATTGAACATAAAAAATGTGATACAATCTCATAAGTAAAGGCACTATAATACAAAATACATTGCACATGAAAATGTTATATTGGTTCAAAATGCATGGCGTGTTACAAAAAATATTACATCTAATGTGCATTTCAAGGGTCTGTCTCAGTATATTGCGGTTATATATGTCTCATTTTTTTTGGTAACCAACATAGACCTATCTTTTTCTATTTTTGTATTTTATTGCCACTCGTTACTGAAATCCATATTAGTAACTTCACTTTAGAATTAACATACCAAACAGTAATTAAAAGGAAATAAAATAAAGAAGTCAGTGAAATTCTAATAATATACTCATAAAGAAACGACTTGTGAATCATAATGGAAGCCCAAGTTGTTTTGATGATGATTTATTTGAGTTCAGCAATTTGATTATGACTGGAACTGAAAACAGTTTTTCATTCATAGCTCCTGAACTAAATTCCATATAAAAATGATTTCGTTGGCAGAATGCCATTTCTTTTTTACCATCAACAAGTAGTCCTCCAAGCCAAAGTGATAATGTGATTTTAGTGAGAACGGGAACGAGTTCTATATGGGTTTCATTTTGACTAAGCATACAGCTAGTGAATAGTGAAGATGATTTATGACAGGTTGCCAAATTGTCTGCCGAGGGCGTTTGTGCTTGCATACATTATCCTGGCGGTAATTATTGAGAAAGACAATGTGGCCATCATAAGCCATGATATATATGTACGTGTACACATCAGAGCAGATCCGAACTGTCGTTTACACCAAAATTATTTATTACTCTTTGAGTTATATCGATGTAACCCTTACGCGAACCGTATGAAACTAATCCAAAGGTTAATAAATTCATTAATGCCAAAATCCCAAGCCAGCCAGCGGGTTACTCTATAATTATTTGCAATATACCAACTTTGAATCCTGCTTTTAAATCCATTTTTTGATTCGTTTACCCCATTTAATATTCGAGACAGTTTCATTCTGTTATAAAGAGGAGAAATTACGTTATTCCTGAGAACAAAGCATCCAATTGTAAAGCTGCGCAAAAAATGCAATTGCCTGCTATTTTGCTGGAATAATGGCGCTACAGGCAAAATATAAACCTAATTTTAAACATTCACTTAGGAATGAAGTAAAGTCTTACGTCGCATAGTACCGTGTAAATGTGCAATTTGTTGCTTGCAATGTATACTCAATTTTTCTTCCAATATCTATTCACGCAGTGAAGACAGCAACTCATTTAGGTTGAATTATACAGCGTAATTAAGGATCTTGTTAATTTGCCTTAGCAAATATATTTACATAAACTCGAAATACACAAACCAAGCAAAGGGAAGGAAAACCAAATTTAGGCAATTAAAAAAAAGAGCGTAACAGAAGGATAACAAATGCAAGAGGGCAGCCATGATTAGACTTATTACAGTCAGGAAGGAACGAAAAATGATGTTGATTAATTTTTGTAACTAAGTAAGAAATTCCAGAGGATCATTAATTATTATGGTCATTATGAGAAAACAAAGATTATTATTTTTCACCACAAAAGTCTAGATCTACATTCACAACGATTTTTTAGTTAAATCTGAATGGAGAATGCGCACCGCCCATGTGTTGTTATTATTATTGTCATCCTACACCCTATAGCCTGGTATTCAGGCCGGTATTATCATTATGGATATATAAAATACGAAAAACATTTAAAAAATTAAAAATAACGCATTTCGCCGATCAAGCAGGCATCTTGATAAAATTTAATACTGTTGGTTATATTAATGTAGTTTTATGTTTATCATGTGATATGATAAGTGCTTATTATGTATGAATAAATGATCGCATATTTGTGCTTATTTTTTATTATATGGGGATATTTTGTGCATATTTTAATAAATTTTTGTGCGTATATATGCGCATATTTTCTCTATCTTCTCGTGCATATAATCATACATACTATACATATTTGTTACAGCTAATAATAAAAAATATCGTGTATTAAACAATATTTTTCCTTTTAAGAATGTCCAAGTGCGTTGACGGCTTTGTTATCAAACTTACATTTAGACTTACTGGTAGGCTGTTTACAATCATTGTTTTAATATCTGCCGCGTACGAAGTAAACTTTTGTAGTCTACTCACAGTCGTAACATCTTTCCAACAAAATACACAAATATTTTGATTTAGACTTCGTAATTCATTTGACAGTTGAGATATCGTTTTTCAAATTTCGGTTATACCAACCCACATAAGTTTTGAGGAAA